>JAUIMM010000603.1:1142500-1252500 GCA_031769625.1 Taudactylus pleione | reverse complement strand
GTTTTAAATTCCCTATGTACTCCCAGACGATGTATATTTTATATGTGGTAAAAAAGCGTATAAGTGGCTCTCCCCGAGTTCAGAAGGTTTATGTTATTTGGGAAGAATACTTCCAGAAATTATGACCCTTACACATGGTGAAATGCTTGGTATCCAAGAAAACACCCCATCTCCATATCTTCATACACATTATGAACATTGTGACAAAAGAAACATGATACCTGGTGACATACATGCAGCTACACAGTTGATTAGTGAGACAACTGGCTTCCAAGTGTTGGTAGCGCTAGATCCCACCAGGATCGCTCGGGGTACTTTAAATTCTAGATATATCCAAGATCTTGCAAAGTTAATAGATAATATCACAGAGATAGATAATATCACCGATATGTATGATGACACGTTCAGATAGACAAGCAAAGAGTTACAAGCCTATAATCAAGAACTCGTGCAACATAGACTAGTGTTAAATTACTTAACAGCTGTCACAGGAGGGTACTGTGTGACATTGGCCGCCCAGTTTGGTGTAAAGTGTTGCACGTACATTACAAATAACACCAGTGATCCCAAGGAGGTGATAGACCGGAAGATGGATGAAATTCTGCAGTTAAAGTGGGAATTCCGAAAGAACCATAATGCTTCATTGACTGAAATTAAGGAACAGGTAGAGTAGTGGTTCACATGGTTGAACCCTGTGAAATGGTTCTCCGGTCTAGGAGAGTGGGTCCAGAAATTTGTTGCTACAGTGGGTAAACTTCTGATCCTCATAATCAGTGTCATCTTAGTAATTGGCTTGTGTGTCAGATGTGTTCCTAATATGTTGAAGTGCAGGAAATGTACTAGGGCAAACCGAGAAATTGAGATGGTGGTGGTAAGTGATGGAAATATGGATACCAAGGTTAAGGAAGAGCTGTATTACAACCCTGAATTAGAATGTACCCTACGATAATGTGATCCAGATTTTGTATGGTTGTGCATGAATATATATATATATATATATATATATATATATAGATAGATAGATAATGTTATTTTAAAACATTCTAGGTAATACTGTCCCAATTCCCCCTCAAAACTTCATTTATAAGCTAGATGAATTCCCACATCCTGCCAATGATCCCTTAAGGATCCGCAGATGGCGTATAAGGGTTGTTTCACCCTCTTCGAGATGCATTATCTAATGGTTCAAATGACCAAACTGTGTCATACCATAATAACATTAAACGGTATATTCTCATGCATGGCCAAACAGATTCAAAATAGGTTGTGATAGCGTTTGATTGGCTATCAAAGGGTGGACTGTTGAAGCCGGATGATTGGCTGAGACAGAATCTGTTTAAAATAAAGATCTGCAGGACGCCATTTTGCGACTGGTT
This sequence comes from Taudactylus pleione, assembly GCA_031769625.1. Classification (NCBI taxonomy): domain Eukaryota; kingdom Metazoa; phylum Chordata; class Amphibia; order Anura; family Myobatrachidae; genus Taudactylus; species Taudactylus pleione. Next base: position 1,251,124 of record JAUIMM010000603.1, on the reverse strand, counting down.
GCAAAACGCCATTTTAGCTACAACTGAAAAAATCCTTACATTGAATATCGGAGACGAATAGCAGCTGACACTGAGCTCATAGTGCCGTTCTGCCAGAGACACCAGCAGTCCTGTTACTGCCTGTAATTGTACATCGGCACCATTTAGACAGAGACCATTCTACACTGAGCGCCAGGCATCACCGTGTTAAAGACATCGACAATCCCATCACCGCTGCATTATTCAGCGCTGTGCGAGTGATCGCACCGGACTACATTAGACCATTTTAATGAGCTCAGAGGTCTGCTTGCACTCCCGCTGACGAGCGGTTGAGAGCACATTTCTACCAGACTCTCATCAGTGAGTATAATTCCAAACACTCAATTCACTCAAGGCACATATAGAAACCATTGTAATTCCGACACCGTTCACCTGATTTGGATGTAATTACCCTCAAATTAAATCTGAAAGTCTGCAGTTAAAGCACATCTTGTTTGTTTCATTTTGAAGCCATTGTGGTGGTGAATAAAGGCCAAAATAGGAAAATTCTGTCAATGTCCCAATATTTATGCACCTAACTGTACATTTACTAAAACATATAATATGAACAGTCCTGCAAAACACGTACCACGGTGTACTCCACAAACACGTAGACACACAACGCTAACTAGTGTCTTTTCTTAATATCCTTACACTTATACATTGCACACTTACATAGGAAGGTTCCCTAGCATTAAGGTTAATATCCAAGGTTTTATTCATTATTAATTATGTAATAAAGCGACTGTATTTAACATCTCAGGTTTAGTACATGATAAGCAGACAGTGTTTGGTGCCATTCTGAACCACTGTTTATTTATGATTTCCGGTTCCATCGGCGAGGAAATCGCAACATGCGTCTGCAAATTATGGATCATAGAGAGATAGGCATTGAAATGTTCTCTGTAAATGGAATGTAATTAGCCAGTTTAGACTTGTTCTTCGGCGGGAAAACGGACACAGAGAAGCTGTTGGAGGCTGAACTATTACAATACAAACTGACCTATGAACTGCATCGTAACAGAAGAACCAGGAAGAAGAACCAATGGGATGCCAACTTGATCTATTGTATTGCCTATCTTTGTAAGGGTATATATGCAAGTTCTCTGAATCTGTTAGTTAGTCATCATTTTCTTGCTGCTGACGGAGGCTTCACCTTTGATGCTGGAAATCTGGATCCAGAGTGCATGTGTATGTATTCGACTGTACCTATTGATTGTATAATCTGTTTGCGCTAATTGTATGTAGATCACAGCGTCTAAGTATCTGTTTTTTGGTGAATAATATCTTTTTGTGCTTTGGAACCACAATCAAAGTCTGGAAAGCATTTATGTCTTGTGCGACTTATAACGCTAAATAGCGACATTTAGGGTGTATAGATAAGTAGGAATTCATAGTTTGGGGCTTGCAGAGTGACATCACGCTACCATTCACACGGTAACACACGGTTATCGATCTCTCAGCAAAGGGTGGAGGCGCCATACGCAGGAAAAAACGCATTGTGCCTTTGAATACCTGCTACCACTTTGTTGCTGAGAGACCGCTATCCGTTATTGTGTGAGTTCAAGGAGCGCAGATTAGAATCCAGGGACAGGGAAGGAAAACATTTGTTTTCCTTCGTTGACAGAATTTCATGTTAAAAGAGGAAGTCGCTCAATAGCGTATACGTATTTCCTGTATTGCTGCCACGTGATTAAACAAAGCCTTTTAAGTTTTAAGTATCTTAGTCGGTGCTGCCATATCTGGGAAAACGTTTATTTTTCTGTACAGATTGTTACAGTGTGTATATAAAAATCAATATATAGTATAATAATCACAAAATATAGAATATTAATTCCTTATACAGCTAAATCCAAAATATATAAATGAAATGCGATAATTTTCCCAGAGCTTAGAAGTTTACACAGAACTGGTTATTCCAGCATATCAATAGAGGTAACAGAAACCAGCTCACAATACAAGCTAATTAGCAGTTGTTTACATATAGCCACAGTTCACAGATAGCTAGCCTCACACAGGAAAGCTTAGAATAGTAGCCCAAGTTTAAAGTGAACAGTTGTTCCAGTTGACCAATAGGATATTCCCTTTCTGACCACACCTCACAGGTAAGGGAGAACAGGATAGCATTCACACAAACACTCTACAGAGACACAGGAAGGATCTCTCACAGATGCAGACAAACACACTTGGAGAAACACACATTCTGGCAAGGACACACCAGGGAGACACAGGCAGAGCAGACTCCCCCCCCCAGAAGGCCAGAATGCAGCTTCATTCCCCAGGGGAGGCCTGGAGATATCTACTCATAATGGCTAAGTAAACTGTACATTAGATAGCCTATATGGGTATTTGTAACAAGTTTGTATTATGTAGTGATTAATATTGTGGTTCATAGTGGAATCTTTGTTAACGGCCAGGTTATCAAGCTGTAATGCTTTGAATATGCCTTGAATGGTTAGTGGATTTGTAGCAAGTTTGTCTCAATCTGTAGGAGACTGTAGTTCGTCCACCATGTGCTTTTAACAATAGCACTGTCTGAGAGAGATAGGTTTAGTGTGTGTTGTATTCTTGTGGTCTGACTGTAACATTGTGTAGTTAGGATTAAGATGTAAATTGGGTGGAATATTGCAATCTGCAGAATATATATAATTGTTTGATATCAGCTGGTGATGAAGGAACCTGTAACTCGGTAGTGGTCAATTACATTGTACTAAGATTACTAGTCTTGTGATCATAGTTATAATTCTACCCAGTTTTGGTGTTGTATAGTACAAATAGGTTGTTATAGGTATTATAATTATGATCATTAATGGATATACAACATTATGTGAGTTTTCAAAATGCAGTTTGCCTAGGGATCATGAGGCTTGCAAACAAAGGAAGAACATGTGCTTCGGCCCTTCCCCCTCCCCACGGTCTAGTGGGTACTGGATGAGGTCTGTTGTAGGATGGTATTGTTGTATATTGGAATCAGCTTGTGTTGTACATGTTGGAATATTAAATGGTGCAGTGTTTGCCTGATGTGTTGGCATATGATATTCAGCTTGCATATTTAATTAACTATGGCATTATGGGAGATTTCAATGAGAGTTTTGTGACATTCAAAATGGAGTTTGTGTTCAGAGACCATGCGGTTTGAACAATAGAATATGAGCCTTAACAACAACCCCCACACAATCTCACACAGCAACCATTTCCTTTCTCTCTCTCATCTTTGCATCGTCTATATTGTATTTTAACAAGCATTGATTTTATGAAGATTGATTTTATGAATATAAAAAAACATTTTACTCATAACACTTTGTGTGCATCGTTATCTTTATGAAAGGAAATTATCCAAATGATTTAAAAGGTATATAATTCTGGTTAGCACTTTGCAAAGTTCATATTTTTATATTACTTATAACCTGATAGTTATTATATGAAAAATAGAATAATTTGCTTCAGATATATTGGAATTAAAACAGGCTGGCAATGGCCGGTGTGTACAAACAGAAAGAAGGAAAAATACACCCCTTATCACAGAGAAAGGTGTGTAACAGTGAATGTGTGTTGGTAGGGGTAACATGTTCCCTAGCTAGGGGTATCGTAGAACCCTTAGGGGCTAGGCGCCTGGTGTCGGCCTAGTGGTTCGGTAGTAGATACCGGAGTCTATACACACAGCAGGTGTAGTTGTTGTTGTTTGTGTTAGATATCAGCGCTCAGTGTGATCGCGGCATCAAGTGATCAGTTAGGGTTATTGGGCATTGTGATTGAACCGCACGGTTGTGGCATATCGTGATTGTGAACTGAGTTGTGGTGGACGAAATCACTGAAAAGGGTAAGTGTTATTGGAATGCTTAAATTCTAGTAGTGCAAAGTACTCAAAAATGGCTTAGGTGCGTGGAAGCAACCTGGTTATCCTTCCATAGGTGTGTGGGCGTGGCCTTTTAAATCGTCCACAGGTAAGTGAAAGTAGCCTTGACATTCTTTCACCGATATAAATCTCTACTGAAAAATTTAGTGTTTTTTTCTCTCCCCAAGATGGGAGCCAAACAAACGGTAGAGAAGTTAGATGATGTGCTGCTCTTGGAACCGTCGATCGGTTTGGCACGGCATATAATGCATACAAAGTACGGTGCGTATGCAACTAGGTACTGTGATGTATGGGTTAAGGTGACGAGAATGAGTGTGAAATTTTTTCCCAAGGTTGGCAGCTTTGATAAGGAGGTATTGAACAATGTCCGAGATAGCACCTGTATAGTGAGCTCTCAAAAGAAAAGGATAAAGTATAACGATTGTTTAAAGTTGTGGCAGCACGAGGGGGATACGTGGTTTAGGGGTGTGCACATGACGCAAACCAGCGTCGCGTACACGACGCAGGGGAGTGCGCACGCAGCGCTAAACAGTGTTGCGTGCGCGCCGCAAAGTAGCGCGCACGCACAGCAAGGTAGTGTTGCAGAAGGTAATGTCAGCAGTTCACGCGCACCACCACCGCCCTATGTGGATGGGGGTGAAGGCACAGTGGATGTAAAAACTAAAAAATGTAACATGTAACCTGTACCCTCTCGAGTAATTATAAGGAACATATTGATGATGTAGATGATGAACCTGCTGTGATGTCCGCTCTCTCCCATGTTGCACAAATGTTAAATGTACTACCACAGCAAGCATAGGTAGCTGCCCCACTAGTACCAGAAATGGAGGTAGCCCCACCTGTACAGGAAGTATTAACCCCTGCTTTAACAGTAGCGGAGATTACTAATACCATACGTAGTAGCAGGAGACTGAACCCTCAACTAGGTAATTCGGCCATAGGTAGCATTATGGCAGGCATCCATCCCATCCGGACAATAACTGTTCCCAATGGGAATCCAGATGCGAATGGTGTGGTGCCCACGAGGAATGTAGTGATGCATTGTCCTTGGACAAGAGCTGAGCTAAATTCCATAATGACAGACTTCCCTGACCCTAAGAAGTAATGCTCACGAGCCAACCAATAAAGATTGGAGAGTGGTGTTAAGGGCATGCCTTCTGCACAGTACTAACGTGAAAAAGTTTTGTCACGGATTGCGTATTGGAGGGAGATGATCCCTTACCAGACGAGGATAACCAAAGTAACATTACCCGCATAATAACTCAATTGGGTGTATATTTCCCGGTAGTAGTTAACTGGAGTAAAATTTTCACCATAAAACAAAAAGAGTGAATCTGCAGAAGATTACTGTACCCGAGCTCTGCAGGCTATCACCCAGTACACTGGGATAGAAGATATTAAAGATATCACTCATCACAGAGAAATGGTCATCGCTGTACTTATGGATGGTCTTAAAGACAATCTAAAGACCAGAGTCCAGACCTCTCTGCCTGGCTGGAGGGGAGTTACTGTAGACACACTCAGGAAGTCCGCTATTGAGCACGATAAAAACATCCTCAAGAAGAGAGAAACCCAGAGCAAGAAGCTAATGGCTGTTAGCATTCAAGCTCTAGAAGGAATGAATATACCATCACAGCCACCAGACACATATGCACCTGCACAGCTACACACCCTCACCAATCCTGCACAGCCACAAACACAGCCCTACCCCACTTATCACATATAGTCACAAAACCCATACTACCCCGCAGCCACCATATTACCGTCAAAATTCTTACCCACACTCACAATCTTTCTCTACCGCCCAACCCACACAACAACCTTTTCCCCCACCCCACTCACGTAGGTGCTTTAACTGCAACCAAGTGGGACATGTAATTAGGAACTGTAAGGTGAAGAGGGTAGGACCCCCTAACCAGGGAGTACCTAGATATCCACATAAGGGATATATGCAGAATGCAGGGAATTTTCCACAGTCAAAGATCAAAAAGGGGATGGTGCGCAAATATGTTCAACCTAAGAACAAATAGGTCTACAGTAAGGTGCTACAATGTCAGGAGCCTGCAACCCAACAAAAACAACATGTATAGAAAAAGAAACAAATGTAGTGCTTGTAGAACAAAAATACAAACAATTTAATAACAATGTCACAATCAATAAAAGCAATACATATGTAGCAATAATAAGAGTACACTGCAATTCCTCAGGTTTAGAGGAAAAAAAAGAAAGGAAAAACTCTGTTTAATGGTCTGATATGAAGCAAATGTCATACAAAATGTCCAATATTAAATATCCACTGGTGAGTGGGGGACTGATAAGTATATACACCAAGCAGCAGGCTGATGTGTGACTCCAAACAAGAGCTGATGGAGTAAAAGCCGTGTAATAAAGGTGGATGGACGGCTCACCTTTGCCTGAAAAAGGTATATCTAAACCTTCAGTAGGTACACACAGTCTGTGTACAGGTGCTCCAGTGTCTATACAGGAACCATGATGGCATCCACTGTGAGCGCTCGATGCATGCACGCTGACTCCGGCTACTGTGGAAGGAGTTGGAAATCACAGCTGCTGGCAGTGTATGCGGGGGCCCACCTCAGAAGATGAGGGAGAGATCACCGCTGTAAGTGCTCAGTTGTGAGCCAGCGGCTCATCCAGCCGTCAAAGGCACCTGTATGAATACAGCTTCAGTGGCTTGGCTTAGCGTCAGCGTGGTGTCAAAGAAGTCTCCTCTTGGCTGGGGTTCTCCAAAGCGGTGATGGACAATGGAGAAGCAGGTGTATAAACGGCAGTGTAGAGCCCATATAAAGCCTTAACGCGTTTCTCCGGGACAGCACTCCCGGTTTCCTCAGAAGGTGGGCTCAGCTGAAACAGTACCAGCAATGGGTGTAACGGGTAAAGTGCAACATTATCCTTTAACCAAATCTGCAGAAGTTACTATCGGTCCATTGCATACCAGGCATTCCTTTCTCCTGGCAGCAGCGGCCCCTACTAAACTACTGGGAAGGAATTAGTTATGTAAAATGGGATGTGTCATTTATTGTACCCCTGATGGTATATTTCTAGATACTGTATCCCAGAGAGAGTTGCACACGAGGGGAGGGATATATTGGACACTCCCCAAAGGTTAATGTTTCACTCTACTGTTTCAGATAAAAATCCATCTCAAGTAGAACAAATTTTATCTCAGATACCGGGGTCCCTCTGGACCAAAGATGGACAGGACACTGGATTGATGGCAAACGTAGCTCCCGTAATGATAAGTTTAAACAGCGGTAGACAAGCTCCAAAAATTCCCCAGTACCCATTAAAACAGGAGGTAGAGATAGGGGTTTATCCCATAATTGAGCGGTTATTACAACAGGGAATTTTAGTCCGTACAGAGAGTGTAGCCAACAGTCCCATCTTTCCTGTGAAAAAGAGTGGTGGGGTTAATAAGGTAGTAGAAAGCAAATTTCCCGTAGTGCTGAATCCAGCTGTCATTCTTATGCAGATCCCACCAAATGCAACCTATTTTACTGTCATTGACCTCTGTTCTGCGTTCTTCTCTGTCCCTCTTCATCCTGACTGTCAGTGTCAGTACCTATCTGCATTTACATACAGGGGGGTACAATACACATGGACACGATTGCCCCAGGGCTTCATAGACAGCCCCAGTATCTTCTCCCAGGCCTTACACGACTGTTTACAATCTTTTCAACCTGCCAATGGATCTGTTCTAACACAATATGTGGACGATTTATTGTTGTGTTCTGATTCGTTTATGTCGTGTTTAAATGATACTAAACTTTTCTTGCTTCATCTCTCGCAAACAGGACACAAAGTTGCTAAGGACAAACTACAGCCATGCCAGTCTAGGGTTAAATACTTGGGACATTGCCTAACCCAGGGGTTACGACATCTGACCACTGACAGGATCCAGGCCATACAGACCATGACACTGCCACGTAACCAAGAGCAAATCTGTACCTTCTTGGGAATGTGTGGATACCGCAGTATGTGGATCCCAGGTTTTTCTATTTTGGCCTTGCCATTACAGGACTTAACCTCTTCCTCAAAGCCCGATCGTGTCATACACACAGAGGAAACAGAGCAGGCTTTCCTTAACCTTAAGGATAGTCTGACAAGAGCACCTGATTTGGGAATACCTGATTATGAAAAACCTTTTGATTTATACTGTACGGAAGCTGATGGTTGCGCAGCAGGTGTCCTCACACAAAAACATGGTGATGCCAGTAGGCCCGTAGCATACTACAGTGCACAATTGGACACTGTGGCAAGATCACTCCCAACGTGTTTAAGAAGTGTAGCATCAACTGCTCTATTGGTCAGTAAGAATGAGGATGTAGTATTAGGCCATTATATGATTGTCTATACTCCCCATGCTGTATCTGCTTTGCTAAATTCTGCCCAAACCAGACATGTCTCCTCAGCTAGGTTCACAAAATGGGAACTAGTCCTAATAGCACCTGCAAACATCACCATTAAGCGGTGCAGTACGCTAAACCCAGCAACGTATTTACCATATGTGCAACAGGATACACAAAGAGTGGAGAGAGGTGAGTCGCTGGCGGAAGGTGAGTTCTGCAGGTATATTGATGCACATGATTGTATGGAATATTTGAATCAAACCTTTACTGCAAGACCTGACATACGGGATACACCTTTAGAAAATGTAGATGTGACATTTTACACGGATGGGAGTTGTCATAGACAGACTGACACTGGAGAGTTATGTACAGGTTATGCTGTGGTAAATGACGAAGACATCATAGAAGCCGAACTTCTTGGTCCACCTCACTCGGCCCAAGTAGCAGAGCTGGTGGCACTAAGAAGAGCGTGTGAATTAGCAGAAGGAAAATCTGCTAATATCTACACTAACTCTAGGTACGGCTTCAGGGTAGTACATGATTTTGGTGCTCTATGGCGCCTGAGAAATTTTATGACAGCAGCAGGCACACCAGTCGCACATTCCAGACATATAAAAGGACTACTGACAGCGATCCAATTGCCTAAGTCAGTGGCCGTAATTAAGTGTAAAGCCCACACATGTGAGGACGATCAGGTGTCACTGGGCAATAACAGGGCAGACGAGGCTGCCAAATGGGCAGCAGGTTTAAAAGTGAACATGCCAATTAACCAAATGATGTTTCAAACAACTGATATGCAGAAATTAATTGAGATGCAAAATTTGTGTTCCATTCAGGAAAAGGCTTTCTGGAGTTCCAAGGAATGTGGGGAGAGTCCTCTGGACTCTGGAGAGATGGACAAGGTAAGCCAGTGGCCCCCAAGGCATACTACCCAAGCCTGGCTGAGGCAGCGCACGGTCTGACTCACTTGGGAAAGCAAGGTATGTGCACCAAGATTTTCTTCTCAAGCGGAAAAGAGAGCAATGTCCTGTCTGACCTGCTTGATGAAAAACATTTGGAAAACAATCCCCACCGAGCCATCCCACATTCCTCCGACCGATGGATCTTTTCAGGTAATGCAAATTGATTTCATCCAAACACCACCCTGCAGGAATCTCAAGTATGTATTAGTGTGCACTGATGTGTTTTCTAATTGGGTTGAGGCATACCCAGCTGCTACACAAATAGTGCTGCATTTACTGCTAAGAAAATAGTTCAGGAGTTTGTATGCAAATACGGTATCCCTAGAATTACTGAAAGTGATAGGGGCACTCATTTCACAGGTGATGTCTTCCAAGACATGTGTAAGTTGATAGGTATTAATAGTAGACTCCACACCCCCTAGCGACCGCAAGCCAGCGCCAAGGTGGAGAGGGTGAACGGTACTATTAAAAATAAATTAACTAAGATCATGACAGAAACTGGACTGGGGTAGCAAGAAGCATTACCACTTGTCCTCCACAGTATCAGGACAACTCCTAGAGCCCCTCTCAATCTGTCCCCCTTTGAAACACTGTTTGGTAGACAACCTCATTTGATTATAAGTCCGCAGGAAAATTTGAAAAGTAACAACGAGGTTACTGTAAGGTATCTTATAACAATGAGTAAACAGATAAAGCAGCAACAGCAGAAACTGAAATTGTTGTCACATGATATGCCAGAAACAAACTGTCATGATGTTGAACCTGGAGAATTTGCTATGATCAGAAATTTCTTGCGTTCAGGTTGTTTGACAGATTGGTGGGAAGGTCCGTATCAGTTGTTGCTGATGAGTACAACTTCCTTAAAAGTAGGGATGTGCAGGCTCGGTTTTACTCGGTTTTACTCGGTTCTTATCGCCACTTTTCGGATTTATTATATTGGCTATCCAAAACACATGATAGGCAATAGCCAATAAAATGCCGTTTAGAGATCCGAGTAAATCCGAGTAAAACCGAACCCGCTCACCCCTACTTAAAAGTGGCAGAGAGAGATACCTGGGTCCATTCCACTCACTGTAAGAAGGTCAACCAACCGGTGGAGAGACTAGGCAGAATCGAGGCAGATAACGTAGACCTGTCAATTGCGAGCCTGTTCCGGGAGGGTTAAAGGTTACAGTGAGATACCTGAGCTAAAGAAATTTGTAGAACATTATTTTCAGCAATGGAGTGGTCTGCTGTGGTTATCTTTGTGTTTTCTCCCAGAGTTCTCATTATCCTGGGTTGTTTCGGGATCTCTGGTTGCTGTGACAGAGGACAGAGGACGGAGAGGGGAGCTGATGGTGATATCAATGGAGTGAAGTTGGGAGAAGGAGCAATACAGTCACAAGGGCGGTACCTGACCAAACCCAGTACAGTAATTAAGAGATCTGTTATTCTGGAAACTCGGAGACAGTGTGAAGGTCTATCATCTGAGGATTTTTGTATGTGTGTGTGAGTTTTGTGGGTCCGTAGTCGATGAGAGATGCATCCAACGGTGCCAGCCTAAGTATAACCAGGATTGGGGTGGGTATCCTTTAGAGGATTATCATACTATGGTGGGTAAAGTTTTAAACCAGACTGACTGTTGGGTGTGTTCTCATGTGCCTCAGGGACAGCATAATGTAGGGTTAGCGCCGTTCCCATTAAATGTCTTAGAACAGCAACAAGGGAAGACGCTGGATGGAAAATTTCTTAACACCAAACCACCTAATTTTAAATGCCACCAGTACCAAGTAGATAAATCACTTTTATGTTGGAAACATCACCAACTCCAATAAACCAGGAAGTTGGAAGGTGACTGGGAATAACCAAACAATGACCTTCTCAAAAAGAGCTGATTATGAGCCTATACAGTTTTAACTGTTACGCACAATTAGGTTAAATGGGAGACACTTCCGGTATCGGTATACATTAAGTGACATCAAAGAAATGGTTGGCAGAGTACCAGAAGGGTACTGTGCCAGGGTTATACAACCAGAAACGTGTTTTAGCCAGGTGGGAGAACCTGAGATAGGATCATTTGTAAGGCAAATGTGTTGGATGATCATGATGCATTCTATTCCTTATGTTCTCCCTGATGATGTATATTTCATATGTGGAAGGAAAGCGTATAAATGGCTCTCTCCATGTTCCGAAAGTTTGTGTTATCTGGGAAGAGTACTCCCAGAGGTTATGACCCTTACACATGGTGAAATGCTTGGTATCCATAAAAACACACCATCACCATATCTTCACACACAGTATGAACATAGGAGACAAAATAAATATAATACCTGGTGATGTACATAAAGCCACACAATTGATTAGTGAAACAACTGGCTTTCAGGTTTTAGTCGCATTGGATCCCACCAGGATCGCTCGGGGTAAACTAAATTTTAGATATATCCAAGCTCTTGCTAAATTAATAGATAATATCACCAAGATGTATGATGACACGTTTAGGTATACAGGTAGGGAGTTGCAAGCTTATTAGAAAAAACTTGAGAAACATAGACTAGTGTTAAATTATTTAACAGCTGTCACTGGAGGGTATTGTGTAACTTTGGCCACCCAATTTGGTGTAAAGTGTTGCACATATATTACAAATGATACTAGTGACCCCAAGGAGGTGATAGACCGGAAGATGGACGAAATTCTGCAGCTGAAATGGGAATTTGGGAAGAACCATAATGCTTCAGTGGCTGAAGTAGAGGAGAAGGTAGAAGAATGGGTTTCATGGTTGAACCCAGTGAAATGGTTCTCCGGTCTAGGAGAGTGGGTCCAGGAAATAGTTGCTAGCATAGGAAAACTCCTGATCCTCATATTGGTTGTCATCATAGTAATTGTCTTGTGTGTCAAATGTGTTCCTACGGTGTTGAAATAAGGAAAATGTAAAGATAAGGTAGATCGAAGGAATGAAATTATGATAGTGGTCAGTAGTAGCAATATGAATACTGAGGTAAATGAAGGACTGCATTATAACCCTGAACTAGAATGTACCATCAGATGATGTATAGACTTAGACATGCATGAAATGTATTCTGAAATTTTATTTTAAAACATCTTAAATAATGTAAGTACCTATCCCCTTCAAGATTTCCTTTATAGGTTAGATGCATCCCCACATCTTTCCCATGATCTCCCAAGATTTGCGGTCTGCGTATAAGGGTAGTTTTTATGTCCCTCCCAGAGACACATTATTGATGATTTAAGAACCACCCTGTGCCATCCCATAATATAACATTAAATAATACGTCATAGTGTAAGCCTAAATTAATTTTAAAATCAGAGTGTGATAGCGTGTTGTTTGCTATCAAAAGGTGGACTGTCGAAGCAGGATAATTGGCTGAGACAGAATCTGTTATAATTAAAATCTGCACAACGCCATTTTGCGAATGGGAACAAGACGCCATTTTAGTGAATCCCACAATATCAGTACATACGGCGATGCTATTATTTAGCGTTGTGCAATTCCCACGCAATAGAACAATGTTAAATGTCCTCATTATATAAATACATACACTTACTAAAACATATAATATGAACAGTCCTGCAAAACACGTACCACGTTGTACTCCACAAGCACGTAAACACACGACGCTAACTAGCGTATTTTCTTAATATCCTTACACTTATACATTGCACACTTACATAGGAAGGTTCCCTAGCATTAAGGTTAATATCCAAGGTTTTATTCATTATTAATTATGTAATAAAGCGACTGTATTTAACATCTCAGGTTTAGTACATGATAAGCATACAGTGTTTGGTACCGTTCTGAACCACTGTTTATTTGCAGATTTCCTTTGGCGAGGAAATCGCAACATGCGTCTGCAAATTATGGATCATAGAGAGATAGGCATTGAAATGTTCTCTGTAAATGGAATGTAATTAGCCAGTTTAGACTTGTTCTTCGGCGGGAAAACGGACACAAAGAAGCTGTTGGAGGCTGAACTATTACAATACAAACTGACCTATGAACTGCATTGTAACAGAAGAACCAGGAAGAAGAACCAATGGGATTATGCCAACTTGATCTATTGTATTACCTCTATCTCTGTAAGGGTATATATGCAAGCTCTCTGAATCTGTTAGTTAGTCATCATTTTCTTGCTATTGATGGAGGCTTCACCTTTGATGCCGGAAATCTGGATCCAGAGCGCATGCGTATGGATTCGACTGTACCTAGTGATTGTATAATCTATTTGCGCTAATTGTATGTAGATCATAGCATGTAGCTATCTGCTTTTTGGTGAATAATATCTTTTTGTGCTTTGGAACCACAACCAAAGTCTGGAAAGCAATTATTTCTTGTGCGACTTATAACGCTAAATAGCGACATTTAGGGTGTATAGATAGGTAGGAATTCATAGGAACCAATGCCACTAATCCACAGGTGCACATTGCGCTGTAACACATGTGCAGTGGCAAAACAACACTCCACTGCGTCCGACATCGACATTGCGTCCATCTCTGAATCAGGAACTTCGACTGCCTGAACAGTTTCACGATGCAGAGGCAACGTTTTTTTTCCAATAGAGCCGAAGAATCTTACCTCCAGAGAGAACACTGATGGCAGAAGATTTAGAAAGATTTCCCCGTGCGAATTGCACAAGTGTTATGGCCGTATTTGTATCACCATAATACCTATTGTTAACAAATAATTAAAATAATGTAATATTTAAAAAAAATGCTTTATTCTAGGTATGTTAAAGTGTAGGTTCTATATTTTTCTTTTAGTTTTTTCAATAAATAGATATTTTTAAACATTTTTTTTTAAATTTCAACCTTAGTAGAAATGGAAGCTCAAATCTGGCAAGCTTCGTGCCAGGACAGTGACCATTTTTTGATAAATGAATAAATATATATTTTTACATTTAATTCTTGTAACAGGTCTTTTTTTCTAAAGTATAGTAAGAATCCTTAAAATATCAGACTTGTAATTACATAGCTTATTTATATTGTAGAGAAATTCAAGCTTCCAACTTGGATGGACACGGCTCCCCTACATTGCCCAGGGAGAAGCGACAATCAATAAGGAATTTTTATTATCAGGTCTTCGACCAGATACTGTAATTATAATTTTATATTGTCGCTTTTGTCAGAAATTAAGGTTTGCACAAATGTATTAAAAACACACGCAGGGCAATGGCTCCAATAGGAGCCCATTCCTGCAGTGTGTTAAGGTGCACATCCACATGCCGATAATACTGAGCGATTGCACGATTACGACATCGTAATCGTGCAATCGCTCAGTAATCGTGCACTTTTACATCGGAAACGACCAGCGATGCACGCTCCCGCCGGTAATTTCCGACATCAATCATCGCCCGAAAATGCTGTACAACCTGAGAATGGTAGGGGATGACTGATGTGCCTACACTGAACGTTCAGTATAGGCACAGCACAGACTGTGAAACGACTGCATGATTACAATGTCGTAATCGTGCAGTCGTTTCTTGGTCTGCAAGTGGATGTGTAGCTTTAGAAGTGAAACGATCACTAATGCAATAACTTCTGCTTTGGGAGCCAGGCATCTGCTTAACCACACATGCGTGAGTTTGGAGTGCTGGGAATGAACCTACGGACCCCTCTCCCGTTAACTCTTGCAGAATGTAGCCCATAGGCTACAGTGGCTAATGCCATTTTGGAGCTTGGTAAAGTTGGTAAAAAAGCAGCTCTCATAGAAACTGATGGGCACTGCTTCTGCAAGCAAAAACAGTGGACCGCAATCTTCGATATCTGCTGCAGTCCCCTGTACATACATTTGGGGTATACTTAATATTTGCAGGTACCCCCCCCATTTACACAAATGGATGTTTAAAAGGGAATATCCTGCCAAAATTATTTGATAAATAGGCCCCAAAGACACTTTTGTCAGTGAAGTATAGGCTGGATTGGGGGGTCACCACAGCATGTATGTTCTCTAGGCAACATGGCATCACGTTACACCTCCGACACTGAAAGATTGGCTTACAACATTCGTTTTTAGTTGACTATGGACATAATGGGGTACAATTAGACCTAGGACTGCAGTTCCCGGTTTTATCGCCCGGAGCTATTCAATCATTTGGCAATTTCCAAGCGCGTCAACTCATAGCTCCCAGATTAAGTGCTCGGAGGGTGGATTTTTCGCTGTGGGGAAAAGTGCGCCCTCTGGGGCTTCTCTCGTGGCGTAGCGGTCAGTAAATGAATAGCTCTGGGTAGAGCTGCAGCTGCATGGTAAGTCACACGGCTAAATGAATTTGCCCTAAAATGGACCGGATTCAGAGATGGACGCAAATGCTATTGCAGCTGCGATTTCTCACAGATCGCAATTGCAAAAATATGCCAATGACTCACTTGCCATCCAGTGCATAGAGACGCCTGCTGAAAGCATCTCACATCCGTTGCTCACGCACAAAACCAGAAACATCGAACACAGATCAGGTGGCCATCAGCCTTCTGAGCAAGTCTAAGCTGTCGCAGACACATCGGGTCTCCAGACATGCAGAGGGCTCTCCTGCTGTGAGTATCAACGCTGTGGCTAATTTACGGACACCCAGAAAATAGTGTTTAAAAGGTTCCGACACACCTGTGTTTTTCGAACCACCCCCGTTACCTCCCCCAAACACTGACTACCTGGCACTCACTTTGGGAGTGAATCCTCTGTGATTCAACTGATGTGTGTGCACAGTGCGGCTTACACGCAAGTGCAATGGCAAATAATCGCTCAATCTGCGTAAATGTCAGCATTGCGTCCATCTCTGAATCAAGCCCATTGTTTTTGCAAAGGATACTTATTTCTCCAATACCGGATTAGACTGGCTTCCTGGTCACTACATACTGAAGACATAAAGGGGGCAATTCAATTCAGCGGGAGTTGAATAGCACCGGGAGGTAGCTCCTGGAGCTATTCAATTGACAGTGCTGTTAGGGCGACTAAATGATTTCTTCTCCGACTAAAGTGCTGGCCGCTAGGCTGTTTTCCGGCTTAGCACGGCGCTAACAGCATTGTGGTTCCTCTTATCCCTCTGCGGCACCAGCTTTGATGACGCATAAATAATCACGATTACACTCTTTGCCCAACCCCACCTACCTTAGTTTGTTTGTTTACTAACTAACGCCAATTACCTTTCAGGGTACATTTTTTTCCTGATTATTATCTCATACTGTATGCATGTTTGTTCACTGTAAGTATGAACATGAGCAAATACCCTATAGAAGTAGTTGAACTGGAATATGTTATTTTCTCTATATAGCCCAATAAAAATAAATTGTACATAAACAGAAAAAGCATAACCCCACCTAACTAAATACAGTAGGAACCAATAAGACAATTGCTTTCATTTTCTAAAATAACAGTTACAATATGAAAGACTGCATCTGTTTTCTACAGCTTTTATTGGCAGCAGTTTTTTGGGAATGTCATTTATGTCTCCTGTTGCCTAAAAAGTGTTGCTCCAAAATGCTCTTAAGGTGCATACAGACATAACGTTTTTTTGAACGATTCAACGATAACGACGTCGTTATCGTTAAAAAAACCCTTCAGTTTCTGAGTTATAACGATGAACAATAATCGTCCATTTCTTACTGACCAACTTAACGATTTTCATTAAGAGAAGGAACAAAAAATCGTTCATTACACTTAAAAAAATCGTTCACTTTTTCAAAGGAAAAACTGAACGAAAATGTGTGTATGCGGCATCAGCTTGAACACCCCACTTACCTTCCGATTGCAGTCACCTGGGCTGAAATAACTGATGTTAATTAAAACTCCCTTCTCATTGGTTAGTTTTCTATTCCGGTTACCTAGTATAAATTAAGATTGAAAGTTGGGAGCACATTATTTTGTGCCTGGTGGAAGGGGTCATGTTAGCGAGTCTGAATCATTTTGTGTGTGCTGAGTGAGTATTCATGAGAATACAGGTTGTGAAGTTGCTAAGAGTTTCTAATTTATTATGTGAAATCACAAGGAAAGAGTTTCTCATTTATATTGTTTTTCCTGAAGTGCCTCAACGATGTCACCTACTCCTCATGAACCGATGGCTGAATTAACATGTTTCCATTAAGTGTAGATCCCAAGCTGTCTCTTAAGCTGGGTACACACTTAACGATGTGTGCCCAGCCAATGTATTGTGTGGCGGGTCCCGGCATCGGCAAGTGCGTACACACTTGCCAATGCCAGGAGCGACGGCGCAAAAGCTGAGGATATCGTCTAGTGTGTACCCGGCTTTCGCGCTCAATTGAGCCAATCCATTAGTGCACTCACCTCTTTCATCTCTTCTGCTTGTTGTAGCCTCAGCTCCTCCAGACTGGTAGTTGCTGTCTTTAACTTGTTTTCTGCTATCTGATATAGATTCCACAGGAAGCTCAAATATTCTTCCGTAGAAGTCCCAGGATTCAGTCCCTTCTCTTTTAATTTACCAACTATATCTTCCAATTGAAAATGCACCTAAAATGTAAGAAAATGTGTCAATCCTCCTGCATACTGTACACTCTACCAAACAGTACATATCAGCCGAAGGCGGTTTTAGGGGCTACTCCACATACTATACGAAATAGATTCAGCTGATCGGAGCATCTATGTAAGAACAGACATTAATTTGAATACAGAATATCAAAGTTATCTGATGCTTCTCTTTCTATTTCTTTTGCAAACGCAAGGCATCAGAAATCTCCACTACAGAGCGAATACAGTACTTATGCCATCCCAGGAATATGGCCACAGATATTTGACATATATATGGGCTAAGTCCTAATTCATGGCCGATAGGCCTATACACAAGGCCACATTAGCAGAATGCACTGCATGAGTCTCGGAGCAAACAGGATTGTAAATAT
Organism: Taudactylus pleione; assembly: GCA_031769625.1. Taxonomy (NCBI): domain Eukaryota; kingdom Metazoa; phylum Chordata; class Amphibia; order Anura; family Myobatrachidae; genus Taudactylus; species Taudactylus pleione. The sequence goes on along the minus strand of JAUIMM010000603.1, from coordinate 1,233,083 downwards.
CAACCTTTGTAAGCGCCAGTACTATTAACTCAGGTTTTGTAGTCTACAATTGTGAGCAATGGGCCTGATTCAGATGTGTACGCAGGCCCGGCAACATGAGTGTACAAGAGTGACTCTTGTACCAGGCCTTGAGATTCCACTGGGCCTCGACACCTCAGGAATCTTGGGAGCCCAGCACGGCTACCTCCATGGTAGTGGGTAGATCTCCTTCAGTATTTGTACCCTGACGTCATCAGTTACTGGCCAACGTCATTCCCTACTATCCACGAGGGCATATAGGGGGAACATAAACCTGTGGCGAGCAAAGAGAGTCCGCGAGGGGACAAATTTCATCTTTTAGTGGCCTTTATGGGCACGGAACCGCACTTCCGCCCTCACTTCACGTCACTTCCAGGTACAAATACTGAAAGGGATCTATACACTACCCTACATCCACCAGGCACAGGCAGAGACGGAGGTTGGTAGCCAGCGCAGCTTGCGCGACGTCGCGCCATTGAATCAGAGAGGAGCCGCCGACCGGAAGAGGAACACATGCAGCGCAGCAAGTAAGTGTCGGCCGGGCTGGGCTAGAGAGTCACAGGGTGGGTGGTGGGGTAGCTGCAGATGAAGGAGGGGGGTTGACAGACACAGGGGCTGGGGAAGGAGAGGAGTGTGACAGGGGCTGGGGAAGAGAGGTTGTGCGATAGACACAGGAGCTGGGGAAGAGGCTGGTGTGTTATAGGTCTGGGGAAGAGGGGGGTGCGACAGACACAGGGGTTGATGGAGAGGGGGTGTGTGACAGGGGCTGTGGAAGGGGGGGTGACAGACACAGGGGAAGAGAGGAGTGAGTGAGAGACAGGGGCTGGGGGAAATGAAGCGGAGAGACACAGGGGCTGGGGAAAATGAAGCAGAGAGACACAGGGGCTGGGGAAAATGAAGCAGAGAGACACAGGAGCTGGGGAAAATGAAGCAGAGACACGGGCTGGGGAATAAAAGGAGACACAGGGGCTGGGGAAAATGAAGCAGAGACACAGGGGCTGGGGAAAATGAAGCAGAGACACAGGGGCTGGGGAAAATGAAGCAGAGACACAGGGGCTGGGGAAAATGAAGCAGAGACACGGGCTGGGGAATAAAAGGAGACACAGGGGCTGGGGAAAATGAAGCAGAGACACAGGGGCTGGGGAAAATGAAGCAGAGACACAGGAGCTGGGGAAAATGAAGCAGAGACACGGGCTGGGGAATAAAAGGAGACACAGGGGCTGGGGAAAATGAAGCAGAGACACAGGGGCTGGGGAAAATGAAGCAGAGACACAGGGGCTGGGGAAAATGAAGCAGAGACACAGGGGCTGGGGAAAATGAAGCAGAGACACAGGGGCTGGGGAAAATGAAGCAGAGACACAGGGGCTGGGGAAAATGAAGCAGAGACACGGGCTGGGGAATAAAAGGAGACACAGGGGCTGGGGAAAATGAAGCAGAGACACAGGGGCTGGGGAAAATGAAGCAGAGACACAGGAGCTGGGGAAAATGAAGCAGAGACACGGGCTGGGGAATAAAAGGAGACACAGGGGCTGGGGAAAATGAAGCAGAGACACAGGGGCTGGGGAATAAAAGGAGACACAGGGGCTGGGGAATAAAAGGAGACACAGGGGCTGAGGAAAATGAAGCAGAGACACAGGGGCTGGGGAAAATGAAGCAGAGACACGGGCTGGGGAATAAAAGGAGACACAGGGGCTGGGGAAAATGAAGCAGAGACACAGGGGCTGGGGAAAATGAAGCAGAGACACAGGGGCTGGGGAAAATGAAGCAGAGACACAGGGGCTGGGGAATAAAAGGAGACACAGGGGCTGGGGAATAAAAGGAGACACAGGGGCTGAGGAAAATGAAGCAGAGACACAGGGGCTGGGGAAAATGAAGCAGAGACACGGGCTGGGGAATAAAAGGAGACACAGGGGCTGGGGAAAATGAAGCAGAGACACAGGGGCTGGGGAAAATGAAGCAGAGACACAGGGGCTGGGGAAAATGAAGCAGAGAGACACAGGAGCTGGGGAAAATGAAGCAGAGACACGGGCTGGGGAATAAAAGGAGACACAGGGGCTGGGGAAAATGAAGCAGAGACACAGGGGCTGGGGAAAATGAAGCAGAGACACAGGGGCTGGGGAAAATGAAGCAGAGACACAGGGGCTGGGGAAAATGAAGCAGAGACACAGGGGCTGGGGAATAAAAGGAGACACAGGGGCTGGGGAAAATGAAGCAGAGACACAGGGGCTGGGGAAAATGAAGCAGAGACACAGGAGCTGGGGAAAATGAAGCAGAGACACGGGCTGGGGAATAAAAGGAGACACAGGGGCTGGGGAAAATGAAGCAGAGACACAGGGGCTGGGGAAAATGAAGCAGAGACACAGGGGCTGGGGAAAATGAAGCAGAGACACAGGGGCTGGGGAAAATGAAGCAGAGACACAGGGGCTGGGGAAAATGAAGCAGAGACACAGGGGCTGGAGAAAATGAAGCAGAGACACAGGGGCTGGGGAAAATGAAGCAGAGACACAGGGGCTGGGGAAAATGAAGCAGAGACACAGGGGCTGGGGAAAATGAAGCAGAGACACAGGGGCTGGGGAATAAAAGGAGACACATTGGCTGAGGAAAATGAAGCAGAGACACAGGGGCTGGGGAAAATGAAGCAGAGACACGGGCTGGGGAATAAAAGGAGACACAGGGGCTGAGGAAAATGAAGCAGAGACACAGGAGCTGGGGAAAATGAAGCAGAGACACGGGCTGGGGAATAAAAGGAGACACGGGCTGGGGAAAATGAAGCAGAGACACAGGGGCTGGGGAAAATGAAGCAGAGACACAGGGGCTGGGGAAAATGAAGCAGAGACACAGGGGCTGGGGAAAATGAAGCAGAGACACGGGCTGGGGAATAAAAGGAGACACAGGGGCTGGGGAAAATGAAGCAGAGACACAGGGGCTGGGGAAAATGAAGCAGAGACACAGGAGCTGGGGAAAATGAAGCAGAGACACGGGCTGGGGAATAAAAGGAGACACAGGAGCTGGGGAAAATGAAGCAGAGACACAGGGGCTGGGGAAAATGAAGCAGAGACACAGGGGCTGGGGAAAATGAAGCAGAGACACAGGGGCTGGGGAAAATGAAGCAGAGACACAGGGGCTGGGGAAAATGAAGCAGAGACACAGGGGCTGGGGAAAATGAAGCAGAGACACAGGGGCTGGGGAAAATGAAGCAGAGACACAGGGGCTGGGGAAAATGAAGCAGAGACACGGGCTGGGGAATAAAAGGAGACACAGGGGCTGAGGAAAATGAAGCAGAGACACAGGGGCTGGGGAAAATGAAGCAGAGACACGGGCTGGGGAATAAAAGGAGACACAGGGGCTGGGGAAAATGAAGCAGAGACACAGGGGCTGGGGAAAATGAAGCAGAGACACAGGAGCTGGGGAAAATGAAGCAGAGACACAGGAGCTGGGGAAAATGAAGCAGAGACACGGGCTGGGGAATAAAAGGAGACACAGGGGCTGGGGAAAATGAAGCAGAGACACAGGGGCTGGGGAAAATGAAGCAGAGACACAGGGGCTGGGGAAAATGAAGCAGAGACACAGGGGCTGGGGAAAATGAAGCAGAGACACAGGGGCTGGGGAAAATGAAGCAGAGACACAGGGGCTGGGGAAAATGAAGCAGAGACACAGGGGCTGGGGAAAATGAAGCAGAGACACAGGGGCTGGGGAATAAAAGGAGACACAGGGGCTGGGGAATAAAAGGAGACACAGGGGCTGGGGAATAAAAGGAGACACAGGGGCTGGGGAATAAAAGGAGACACAGGGGCTGGGGAATAAAAGGAGACACAGGGGCTGGGGAATAAAAGGAGACACAGGGGCTGGGGAATAAAAGGAGACACAGGGGCTGGGGAATAAAAGGAGACACAGGGGCTGGGGAATAAAAGGAGACACAGGGGCTGGGGAATAAAAGGAGACACAGGGGCTGGGGAATAAAAGGAGACACAGGGGCTGGGGAATAAAAGGAGACACAGGGCCTGGGGAATAAAATGAGACACGGCTGGGGAAAACGCAACCCGGCGAATTCGGACCTGGCGAAAAGTCTTGTCAGATTTGGTAAAAACAGCCTGACACCCCCCAAAAGATGCACTGACATCGGGGATCACTATAGATACCCCTGAATATGCCTGCTGAAGGTATTTCGGGTACTTAAATGCTCTCAATAGCAGAAAATAAGTAGTTCCAAACAAATTTGGGGTACATGGAAAAGGGTGCTAGCATATTTTGAACTTGCTAAAGTAAAGTTTAAAAACAAAAAAAAAAATCCACCTGCTGCAAACACCTGCAATCTTAAAAACACCTGGGCAATACTGGGGGACCCCCTGGTGTTTATGTCACTAGTTTTTAAGTTTGTCCCCCAACTTTGTACTTTTTCACCCCCTTTTTTAAAGTAATTTTTTGGGGTGTTCTTAAGTGTCCCAAGGTTGCTTGGTAGTTCCCACAAGTTTGCACCCCAAAGCCCCAATTCTGCACTTTTTTTTGACAGGTTTCATAGGCAAATCTTTTTCGCCTATTCCAATGCATTGACTTTCCTTTCCGGCAAAAAGTCTTTGGACTTGAAAATGTGGATAAGTTTTTCGCATGGCGAAATGACGTCACAAGCGATTCTTTTACGCAGAAGCTGACGTTTCGCACCTAATTGAATACCCCCCCAAAGTATATATCAGGGTAGCCATTCCATCCAGAAATGCAGGATGCATTTTGTCATTTTCCATTGTAGATGATTATGCCCTCTTTCGAACTGCGGACATAGGGCCTAATTCAGCAAGGATTGCAGCTGCTAATACGAATGCAATCTGCCGATTGTTGCGTACGCATCGCAGTGCGCGAAGCAGTGGCTACACAGACCCATCGCAGAGTGATTGACAGGAAGTACCGTTTGGGGTGGTTGGCGAAATGCAGGCATGACAGTGCATAAATTATCCACTGCGATGCCATGCACAGCCCGAGCTCTCACTGTGTACTGGAAGGTCAGCAATTTCTGAGTAAGTGCAAGTGTGCATGAGGCAGCGATGGTACTCGATGTTTTCGTAATCTTGCTAATGATTGCAGATGTGTGTAAGGTAAAGTGGGCGCCCTTATGTTGTGCTGTGATGGCATAGCGATCGCCGTGGATTAGCATGCTATCACAGTGAGACTGCGTGCGTAATCGCTATTGCAAACGCAGTTGTGATCCGTAATAAATCAGGCCCATAATTCAGAAATGGTTGGTAATGCAGCTACGGTCGCAGCTGTTCTCGCAATAGCGGTTGCGGGAATATGTAAATACTAATCTCAGGATTCCTTTTGTGCGGAACGGTGCGATGGAGTGTACGAGCGTTGAAACGCCCACTTTCAGGCTGCGTGGTCTGTGCAACTGCGATGAAGATTCTAAAACACAGCAACATGGATAGCACCATAGACATTTGTGGTAGCCTATGTCTAGCTACTTTCCCCTAATCAAACTAAACATGACCTCTGAAGCATTGTATTTGCAAATGAAAACACAGCGGGGTTCCCAGACACACCCATGACACTCCTCTGAACATGCCCACATGATCACTTTAGGTCATTTCCCAGTCTCCACGCTGAAACTCCCAGGGATCACAAACTCATTCACAAGTGTTAGCGATTCTCTAAGCAACTCTGAACGGCAACACTGGTTTGGGCGTGCGCAATAAGACTTTTTGAGCACACGCAGTAGCGAAACAATGCTCAACTGTGTAAATATCAGCACTCTGACCATCTCTGAATCAGGCCCTGTATACGAATTAGAAGGCGGAGAGATTCAGCAAACATTCTAGCAGTTTAACAGAAGATCTACTATTGGGGTTTGTAACTATGAGAAGTGTATGGACTCTATAGAACAATATATCCTAATATCACTCAGGGCAGTAAGGGAACATTACTTGCAGCATTTAACACAACTACTTTTTTTCTGTTGACGGAGGGGAGATACAGGTCAACAAAGTTGGGGCAAGGCAAAGTGACTATGGGCATAAAGCCATGACTCAATGCATCATACATCGTGATGCAATTCTCTAATACATGGTCAATTAAGATGATCTGTGGCACTGGGTTTTACTTACACGTGGAGCACCACACAATAGTTACAATCAATGTTTTAAAACTCTAGTGTATGAGCGCGTCGTACATGTGGTAGGAAATATAGACAGCATGCTCCACTGGAGCAAGGACTGATATGAATAACCTAAATATTCTCTGTAAAGCGTTGCAAAATATTTATGTCCTATATAAATAACTTAATAGTTGAGACTTGCCTGGTCCAACTAGCTGTCCCCTAGTCCCACTCACACATTATGCTTTCTCTTGCCCCACCGGCCCTCACCTTTCCTTCTCTTGCCATATATTTATTTATTTATTAACAGTTTCTTATATAGCGCAGCATATTCCGTTGCGCTTTACAATTGGAAACACTGATCGAACAAAACAGGGCAATAACAGACAGACATAGAGGTAAGAGGGCCCTGCTTGCAAGCTTACAATCTATAGATATATCATGTGGGTAGACATGTGTGACTAGGGAATTATAGGTGGCTAGAGGAGAGTGGGGATGGCATTGTCCCATACACTCCCCCACTATTCTTCCCTTGTCACGAAGTCCCCAAATGCTCCCACCTACAGTGCCTTGCAAATGTATTCAACCCCCTTTGCATTTTTCATGTTTTGTTGCCTCACAACCAGGAATTAAAATGGATTGTTTGAAGGTGTACATCATTTCATTCACGGAACATGCCTACAACTGTGAAGTTGTGGGGTTTTTTTTATATTGTGAAACAAACAACATTTAGGACAACATAACAGAAAACTTCAGCGTGCATAACTATTCACCCCCCTAAAGTCAATATTTTGTCGAGCCACCTTTTGCGGCAATTACAGCTGCAAGTCGCTTTGGATAAGTCTCTATGGGGGCGATTCAATTCAACGCGAATTGAATAGCGCTGGGAGCGAGCTCCCGGAGCTATTCAATTCAGTGCGCTGTGTGGTCAGGAAATGACGGTAATCTCGGGTGTTAAGGCGGGGTGACCGGCATTCTCTGACCAAAGTGCCAGAAGAAAAACAGCCGCGCAGCCGGCACTTTGGTCGGATTTCTCTTCGCATCTCCAAGAGGACACGGACCACTTGTGAGAGCTGAACCCAATTGCTGCCTCAGACTCATCCCCTGGGACTATTTCCATATATCTCTCCTGCTCACACATCATACACACAGCTAAAGACCAGCGCAGCCTCCTGTGAGTGAGACACTCGGAGGACTGCGGACGGATTTCTCCATCAGGATAGACAGTGGTTTTGTGTGCAATTTATATTTTATATATGCTGCTGGAGTTGGAGCTACCATCATCTGCTGGAGCGGCGGGACCGTCAAGAGGGGAGTGAGTACAGCAGAGAACTAAGGCCCTCATTCAGAGCCGTTCGCTATTTGCGTTCGTTCGTTCAAAAACAAGGGGTGGCTATTCAAATGATCCGTTCGCACATTGCAGTCTGTTCACACCTCTAAGTCTGAACGAGCGAGCAAAACATACGCTCGTTTATTTGTTAAAAACGCCCCATGGCCGCTCGCACCATACGTCATGGCCGCTATTTATTAGATTAATCGAGTACATCGAACAGGATATGAACTGCTCGCTATTCTTGTGGTTGGTTTTTTTCAACCGCTATTTTGCGAGCAGTTCTGAGTTAAAAAAAAAACAAGTGACGTGGTCAATGACGCTGCTGTATTAATTATGCACACCCATAAAACGCCCGTTTTGACCTTTAAGCACGCCTGCGTTCTGATCTCCACTCCCCGTTTTCAAGCACCTTCCCCTGTTACCACCCACATACGCCTCATTCTGTCACTCAAAATAGCAGGCATTCGCTATATTGCGTACAAACGATTTTCAGCCGCACTGACTGGTTCGCGCATGCGTACTAAAAACCGTACGCATGCGCAGATGTGCGAACATCGCTCGGAAGGAGCGTACTGCCGCTAGCGAGTGGCTCTGAATGAGGGCCTAAGTTCTCTCATTCCGCATTATCACATTGTAAGCGCACATTCACAGCGCATTGTGGAACATTGTCAGCTACTTAGTTTTATTGGGCCATTCAGTTCTCAATTCATTGCTACATGAAAATATAAATTCTTTTTCTCAGTTATTCAGAACATTGCTGCTAACTGGGTCATTTTCACTTGGCTCTTTGAAGCATCAGAGCTCAGATGTTCAATCCATCAATTTGAGAATAATAGAGATATTTTACTGTGATTGTTTATTTTTTAATTGTAATTTTGTGCTTCATTTGAAGACATGTTATTTATTTAAATACATACTGTGTGTATAGAATTATTCTTATACTCCCGGGAGTTTTATTGATATTTTTGAAAGTTTATATATACTGATATTTGAGCCTTAAATAAAGGTGGTTTATATATACACTCCCTGATATGTGTTCTTATACGCCACCTACTTTTTGTGTATTTCTTTATTGTTGTTGGAAGTGTGGCAAAAACTTCCTGTGGGCGTGCTGCAATCTACACAAGGAGGGGGGTCAACAGCGCACGATTACTGGCGCTTGGGCTATCTATCTTTTTTAAAAAGCCAAGGGGGGGTGAATACTTTTCCAAGGCACTGTACCTGGATTCCTGCCTGCTGCAGTGTCCGGTGAAGAGTGTTCTGGTCTTCTTCACCTTCCACCAACATTACTACATGTGGGAAGAAACCACTAACCACTGAAGATGTCACCATTACTCTGTTCGGACTGCCCATGTCATGGAGCAGCAGTGTGAGTAATCTGACCATTCCTCCAACACTGGAGTGGACAAGGGTGGAGGAGAAACCCGCACATCTATTCCCGACATGTGCAGTGCCTCTGTCATGGGTCAACAGGACCCAAGATAAAAATAAAAAAGAAGGCATAGGTCAACCTATTTTCTGGCACTATTATATTCAGTTTACTGACTACGGTCACTAGGGCCTTACCATTCAAAATCAGGTTATAATGCCAATATATCAGAGGCATTTCCTGATAAACTGTTTTAATTATCATCTTAGATTTGTCTTCTTAATCTATGGAATGGTTACAACTGCAAGTACATAAGAGGGAGCAGACACATTAGCAGGCATTCTAGTAGTATAAATAGGCAGCTTCTGCTACAGTAGGTTTGGGGAGAGCAATAAAAATTCAGTACAGGTTGAGTCTCCCATATCCAAAATGCTTGGGACCAGGAGTATTTTGGAATAATTGCAGATCATAATGAGATCTTGGGAATAGACCCTAAATATACACACAGAATGCATTTGTGTGTTATATACACCTTATACACACAGCCTGCAGGTAATTTTATACAATACTTTCAATAATTTTGTGGCTCAAACAAAGTTTGTGTACAGAAATTAAATTCATTTATTTTTCATATACACCTTATACACACAGTCTGAAGGTTATTTTATACAATATTGTTAATAATTTGTGCCTTAGACAAAGTTTGTGTACAATGAACCATCAAAAATCAAAGGTTTCATGCCAAAAAAATTCTGTATTTCGGAATATTTAGGAGGTTGAACTTGACAATTATCCCATTGCATCCATCCCCTGCCCAATTTTTTTTGTTTCCCCCATACACAACCTTATGCCCTTCTGTAGTTGTTATGGGAGCAGGGTAGCACTGTGACTACCTACAGATCCCATTTCTATCTACTAATATACCTATATAATAAATTAATAATTCCCAACATATGTAATATATATATATATATATATATATATATATATATATATATATATATATATATATATTGGTTTCATTGCACCATACTTTCAAGCACAGGTATTATATATTACTATATAGATTTGTGCATATAAAGACAGAACTTTTGCTGTACAACCAAGTAAAAGGAGGATGTAGTTTAAATCCTGGCTGTTGGGATGCAGGCGCTCAGAATGCTGGCGCTGGAATCTCGACACCAGTATCTGGACTGTCTGCATCCAGACTTTAGGTAATGGGTTTAGGGGCGGATGGTTAGTGGTTAGGCACTAGGGGGAAGGTTAGGGTTAGGCACTAAGGGGGGGGGGGGGGTTGGGTTTAGGTAGCTTGGAAGCAGGTTAGGCTTAGGGGTAGGACACTTATAGACAGGTGCCGGTATCCTAACCCTGTCAGGACGCCTGTGTTGGTATTCGAACCGCCAGGATCCCGGGTGCTGGCATCCTGTACCCAACCTTTAAAAGCTGCAAGAACCAGTCACCCCAAGGGCTACTAGATTTCTGTCCAGGCCCAAGTTTTCCATTCCTTTTACAGTCCAGGTTAAAAACCGTGGATGGGAGGAAGGAGATGAACAGAGGGCCAATCACAAACCACGAGCAGGAGATTGTTGCTTGTGACTGGTCCAGTGTTTGACTGGGGCATAAAGGGCCCAAGCTTAAAAGGTTTGGCCAACCACCAGTGGGGTGTTGTCAACAACCAGAGACTTGGCCAGCCATGAGAGAGGACATGCAAAAAGCAGGACTCCTTTATAAAGGAGGGACAAGAGTGTGTCAGGACCACCCACTTTGATTGTCAGGAAGGCTAATCTTGGTGTAGTTTCCATATAAATGAGCCAAGCACCCAAGTTCACCCATGATCCTGCTCCACCAATTAACTGACCCCTAGAGGAGGGGGTGGGGCCATCAGGTAATGAGAACAACAGGGATTTACCCTGTACACCTGTGGGCCAGTCCAACCCCGGCCTGGTCCTCCATCTCACAATCTCGTCTCCCACTCTCCACCTGCAACTCTGATCCTATGTATTTGCCCACTTGTTAGGTACAGATTCATTGAATGGTGATTTATTTCCTACTCCTCCCCAAGCGAATTTTCACTACTAGCACCCTTTTTCCAGAGCACCAAGCTTCAGTGTGTCACTGTTCCAGAACAAGGGGCAGATTCAATTAGCTAATTGTCAGCCTAGCGCAATTCAATTAAGCGCCGTATGCCTGCAAGTTAAGCCTCAGAGGGTGCACTTAACGCAGATTATTCCTCGCAGTCTCAGGAGCTGCGATTAAAAAAAATCTGTGTTAAATACACCTTCTGGGGCATAACACACTGTGAAACCCATAGATTGCAGCACTCAACACAGAATCTAAGGGTCAACGTGCACTACCCACAAATGATCACACAGGAAAATTGACTAATAATTGAATAGCTCCAGGCATTAAACCAAGAGCTTAACCTGTGCAGTAGACAATGCAGGTAATTAAATCTGCCCCAAGTTTCAGTGTTCCACAACACCAAGTTCCACAAAAACAAAAAGGTACATTTTCCAAGCGACAGCTTTTTCAAGCCGCCAATTCTCTATATTTTTAATGCTGAAATGGCAATGATATTAAATTCAGTGTTCTCCTCTTAAAACTTTGACAGACGCAAGCACCCAATGTTTTATGTGCATGCGTCCTGATTTTCACCGCCCGGGGATGCAGATCGGAATTATTTGGATGGACTAATTGGCTTTCTTGGGCTGTAACTGGGGAGGAGGTGGCTGGCGTGTCGGTGTCAGGGACCATGGGGTTGCTCTAATGTCCGAGCGAGGGAATGATGTCCTATCGATGGTGCTACTATGTGCATACATTGTCAGACTGAAGCCAATGCTGCAACATTAGTGGTTGCAACGGAAGTTGCAGCAGCTACTGCAACTCTGTCCACCTCTGAATAAGGCCCACAGTGCACGTTTACACTCTCTGCAATGTTGCCGGAGTCCAAACCGCGCCCTGACTCTTAAAGACCTCATTGTTGCTGTGGCTGTCACAGAAACGTAAGTGCAACTCAGATCTGATTCTGGCAATCAGACACCTATAGCAGAATAGTGCCGTACGGCATGTAAAAAGCCGCCTGGAGCACTCATGAAATGGATCCTTGGGAGAACACTGAAAATTGCTTTTAATATCATTACCATTTTGAATTATGGACTTAAACATGCAGAGAAGTGGCAGCCTGTAAACAAAACCACTGTTAAGTAAATTTACCCAAGTCTTATTTATTAACATATAATGCACACCATTTTCCGCAGCACTTTACAGAGAATATTTTAGCCATTCACCTCAGTCCCATCAATGAAGCTTACAACCTATGGCCCTCATTCAGAGCCGTACGCTCTGAGCAGAGCGCACGCTCTGCATGAGGGCCGGGCTCCATTTTCATGGAGCGTCCTCCTGGACGCTCGTATAGCTGTGGGTCACCACCCACAGGCTATACGAGCGTGCATTTTGATGGCCGCGATGGTCGTGACCATCGCGACCATCGAAATTGCGAGCCGGAGCCTGCGGTTGAGGTTTTCAACCGCAAGCTCCGGAGTGATTTTGGCTCTATCATCACTAGTGATGTCAGTGGGCCGGCTTCTGACGGGAGGCGTTCCCGTGGGAACGCCCCCGTCAGGGAGGCACGCCCCCGGCATGCCCACCAAAGGGGGCGTGCTGTCAATCAACATTGACAGCACGCCCCCTTTGATCGGACACAACGAACGAAGGAAAGTCCTTCGCTCGTCGTGTCTGGCGCATGCGCACGACGGAGCTCCCTCCGTCGTGCGCATGCTCAGTGCAGACCATCGACCCACTTGCGAGCGGACAGCCGCTCGCGAGTGGGTCTGAATCAGGCCCTATATTCCCTGCCACAGTGGTTCTCAAACTCGGTCCTCAGGACCCCACACAGGTCACGTTTTCCAGGTCACCCAGCAGGTGCACAGGTGTATTCATTACTCAATGACACATTTCAAAAGATCCACAGGTGGAGCTAATTATTTCACTTGTAATACTGTGAGGAGACCTGGAAAACATGAACTGTTTGGGGTCCTGAGGACCGAGTTTGAGAACCTGTACCCTACCATATAGGCACACATACACACTAGGGATTTTTGGCGGGAAGAAATTAACCTACCACTATATCTATGGATTGTGGGAAGAAATCCATGCAAACTCAGGGAGAACATACAAACTACACGCAGATTGGTTCTTGGTGGGAAGTGAATCCAAGATTTTAGTGCTGCTAAGCATTACACCAAACGTAATATTGTGTAATTGTTCTAGAACAGCCGTGCACTATGCTCTCATTATATGCAGAGCGCCAGACAGTGCCGCCACCTTAGTGGTGTTAAAAATCTTTATGAGGATGACAAAGAAATTAAAGTACTCAACACCGGGGAGAGGGGAGGGAACTACTCATTGGGGCGAGACTCTGCAAAGACATGCTTGTGATAGGCAGCCGGTCGGCCAATAAAATTAGCTGCCATGCATCTGTCTTTGCAGGGAAGTGGCCACGGAACTCTCACTCTCTAACATGTAATCGTTATATTGCAAGAATGACAATAAGTGCTTCCCCATTCACCGCTCTAGTTCTCCTCCGACAGACAGCCTACCACAGCTTCTAGCCCAGGGAAGTATATTTTATAAAAGCTGTTAATAGTGCCGGGAGGGAGCTCAATTCAATTCAGCGCGCTGTTTGGGACAACTAAATTATTTCTTCTCGCACCCTCCTGAGGGTGCTAGTTGAAATCCGACTAAAGTGCCGGCCGAGAGGCTGTTATCTGGCATAGCGCGGCGCTAACAGCCTCACGGCCAGCACTTCAGTCGGAAGATGTCGGTTCTCGTGACTATACACCCTTCTTTAGTCGCGAGAACCAGCATTCTCCGACATAAGTGATTATAGTCTGACTAGATTTGAGAAGCTCCGAGACCAACATCTCTGTGATATTAATATACCGGTCAACTGAATGGCCCCCTTTATTATTAAAGATATAATATATTGCATTATAGAATCAAGCTAAATATTCAGATAATGGATTTAGCAATGGTTTTTATTTAAAAACAAAACTAAAGGCATTACAGAGATTTATTTAATTACCTGCTAACAACATGTTTGTAGAATTTATTTTCTTTCTCATAGTCAGAGCAATTCTGGGACTTTAAAGAAAACGTATGCAATGAAAGCAAACAAACCCACATTTATTTACAAGCCTGAAGCAAAAAAGAAAACCCCACAAAAACTAAATGTAATAAATGTAACTTCACAGTGAGCGCAACTATTCTACAAGGGGGGAATTCAATTGTTTTTTGTGCGCATGACAGAGCTATTCAATTGTGCTCTGTTCAGGCGAGAGTGCCGTGGACGGCCAGATTTGTGCTCGCACTGAGGTGGCGAGTAGAAATGTGCAAAAAGTAGTTTTGGAAGTGCGCCCTATAGTTTAGATACTTTATGCAACAAGTGCGATAATTAATGGGCGCCCAAAGCAATTGAATTGCTACATTGGCGCCCATTAATTAGTGTAGCTAAAAAAAATATTTAAATCACCCCCAAAGTGACTGACTTAAGGGGACATAATTTCAGAGATGGCACCATCCAGACAAGAATGTAAAAACCACAAACAGTTTCTAGAGTAAAAAGTCAACAATTATATTTTGATAATGGTGCATACACACGGAACGATCGTCAACGATAACAATATCGTTGAACAATCTTCCGGGTGTGCTGGATGATCGATATCGATCATCCAACACACCACCACTGACGGCTAGCGACCCTCCTTATAGTAACCTGGTCAATATCTACCAGGTTGGCCTGCATGCGCGGTCGATGGATGATATCTTTATCATCCATACGTGCCCATGCATCGCAGGTTGTTGGTGGGTCAGAGGCACCGAAAAATGCACGATATGAACGATAACGATATCGTTATTCATTTTAATCGTACCATGTGTAAGCACCTTAACAGATGTTCAATTTATTATTACCAAAGATTTTCCCAATTTTATATTTACAACTCGTTTGGAAAAGCATAAAACATCCACTAGGCAAAGTGGAGTAAGCCATTTTGTGAGCTAACCAAAATATATTGGACAAGGTAGCCTATCAATTATGTAGACACCAGTGACCTCATTAATACCCTTTTCACGCCGCCGTTTCAACCCGAGTTATTGCCGGGTTAACAAGGGTCGCAGCTTGGTGCGAATGGGTCTCCGATAAAAACCCTGAGCCCAGTGACCCACAATCCAACCCAGGTAGCTTGCAGGGTTGAACATGGGAGGGACCTGAGTTAAGGGGCAGTGTGAATGGGTAACCCGGGTCGTTTACAGCATAGGGAGAGACAGATTCCCGGTGCTTGGAGATGATGTAATCTCCAAGCGCAGGCAGAAAGGTTCCAGTGCACCCCGGGAATAACCTAGGTCAGGGTCGCAGTGTGAAAAGGGATCTGTCCCGGTCTGATCGGTATTGGAACCGAGATTTTGGTGTGAAAGTGGTATTAGTCACAAGGTACCTTGGCCAGTACACTTATCTATTGATAGATGATTTACAATGTTTTACAGCACAGTAGGAGTGCATATCAAAATAGTCCTGTAATTCTAGTTTCTAATAGCTCAGTAAGCTATGGGGAGATTTATAAAGACTGCTAAAGAGTGGAGAATTGGACACTATCGAATTGACTATTGAAATTGGAAGACTCTATAATTTGAACATTGATCAGACTTTTTATTTACTTTTTATACAAATATGATATTGATGTGTTTTTTCAGTGCTTTTATCTGAGGTCTTAATTTTTCTTTGGGAGAATTGGACAAGTTGGCCATAACAACCAATCAGATGTTACCTAGCATTTGATAGAATGTAGATATTAAATGCTTGCTAGAGGCTGATTTTTTGCTATGGGCGACTTCCCCACTCATTAGAAAGTGTCACGCCTGAAGTTTGGGTTGGTTAGAACAGACGTGGGAGGCTGAAGCGGAGACTCAAGAGGAGTGTATGAAACTGGGAGGTTTGAGCCAGCTCTTCCTCTTGTGTTGAGAGAAGAGAGGAGACAGTGGAACTGCTGGTGATGGTTAGGCCGAAGGCGGGAACAGATAAAGAACAACTTTATTGAACTAGAAGTAGATGTTGGATTGGAACTAAAGTTGTAGAATCGGATACGATTATGTAAAATCGAGGTTGAGAATTGGATTGGTGCCGATGTTTCCAGAGACTTATTGGGACAGATATTTGGACTGGAATGCTGATGGTAATGGAGACTAGCATACCAAGACTTGGAGCTGGATTAGGACAGACTGGAACCGTACAGATTCAAAATACCTGGGATCTCAGCACAGAGCTGTAACTCCAGCAGAAGCGACGTTGTACTGGCAATTTGAGACAGTCAGGAACCGGAATATATAGGGCTGAATGCCCATGGATTGGATGCTATGATCGTCTGGTCTGTGAGCAGCCTTCTGAGTGGTGGAGGAGCGTCAGGTGACAACATGCCTGCACCCATACTGTGGTTTTGGAGGGAACTCTGGCGTGCAGCCTGTGCACTATCATGATAAGCAGACACACTGCGTGTAGAGCGCTGCGGGGGGCCACCTCCATGCTCAGGTACAGAACACTGGGAGGAATGGGCAGAAACAGACAGACCTCACAACCAGCCGGGCATGATGTGCAGAGCGAACGGACCTCAGAGCTAGCCGGGACAGACAGCGCAAAGGTAAAAAAAAAAAAATTTTTAAAAGTCCGGAGCGTGACAGCAATTTCCCTCTTCACGGCCATACCCCTTCCAATCAATCAAGTACTGGAGGTGTCCATAAGGGATTATAGAGTCCGGAATCTTTACCACTTTCTATTCGACTGCATGATGAGTTTAGACATTTGGTGCCTTTGGTAGTGCTGAATGAAACCAGTTGAGAATGAGTGGTTTCAATAACGAAATGTGGAAGGAATTATCCTCGGGAAAGGAGGTAGTTTGAGTTTCAATGAAACTGGGTTGATGACTCGCTAGATCGCGAATGGCCCAATGTAGCGAGTTGCAGACTTCATGGATGGTACTTTTAACATCAAGTTTCGTGTTGAGAGCCAAACTTGATCTCCTTGTTTGAGACTGGGAACTGCTCGCCTCTTCTAATCAGCAAATTTCTTGTACAGCTCGGAAGTATTCACACGAGAGGAGCGGATCTCCTTCCAGATTTTAGTTTAGTGCTGCAAGGTGCAATCAGCAGCTGGAACTTGTGAAGAAGGAATAGGCTGAAACTCAGGAACTCAAGGATGAAGACCATAGGTAGCACAGAAGGAGCGTTGAACCAGAGGAATAGTGGTACTAATTGTAAAGACAGAGCTCTGCCCAAGGAAGTAGTTCAGCCCAGTTGTCCTGAGGGGAGGATACGAATAATTGAAGAAATGACTCCAGATCTTGATTGCCCCTTTCCATCTGGCTATTAGTTTCAGGATGGTAGGCAGTGGAGAACTTGAATTTGACCTGAAGTGCGGAACACAAGGAACGCCAAAATTTAGCAACAAACTGAGCTCCACGGTCAGAGATGATTTCCAGGGGCAATCCATGAAGCTTGAAGATCTCTTGTATGAAGAGGTGAGCCAACTTAGGAGCTGACGAAAGACCTGAGAGAGGTATGAAGTGAGCCATCTTGGTGAACAGGTCAACTACTACCCAGATGGTGTTGAACTTATTGGAAACCGGAAGATCGGTAATGAAGTCTATTGACAAATGAGACCACGGCTGGTGTGGTACAGAAAAAGCAACTGTTCAGCTGGGGCATGACAAACCACTTTATCCTGGGCACCCTTAGAACAGGAGGTGATGAAATCCTGAATGTCTTTTTTGAGAGGGGGCCACCAGTAAGACCTGGATATAAATTTGAAGGTTTTCTGTATGCCTGCATGACCTGCGAAGTAGCAAGAATGAGTCCAATGTAGCAGAGTTTGTGTAGTGCGAGACTGACAAATGTTTTTCCAACAGGAGGTGTGGAGTCTACTCCAACAGCAGAGAAAGCCACAGGATCAATGATGAAATGCTTCTCAACGTAGTTAGTGTTTCTCTTGCTCCATGGAGCCAGAGAGGGCAGCAGCCTTCTGATTCTGGACCCCTGGACGAGAAGACAATTTGAAGTTGAAGCATGAGAAGAGCAGAGCCCATCTGGCTTGCTCAGATTTAGACAATGGGCTGTCTTAAGGTACAAGAGGTTTTTGTGATGTCAGAATGGAAATTGCATGTACGGCTCCTTCCAAGAGATAGCACAATTCCTCTAAGGCCATTTTAATAGAAAGGAGCTCTAGATCCCCAATGGAATAGTTGCACTCTGCTAGAATTAATTTCCAAGAGAAGACGAATGGCTGTGTGACATCAGGTTGACACAAGACAGAAGCAGAGATGAACTTTTGAAAGGCTTCATTCACCTCCTCTGACCAACGAGATGGGTTGGCAATTCTTCAGTCAAGAGCGGTAATAGGTGCAATAATGGTGGAGAAGTTCTTCATAAATTTGCGATAGTAGTTTGCAAACCCAAGGAAGCGTTGTACAGTTTTAAAAGTCAGAGGGGGTGGCCATTCTTAAATTGATTGGAGCTTCTCTGGATCCATTCTGTGACGGAAACCTGAAATGATATATCCTAGGAAGGGAATAGACTACTTCAAAAGACACATTTCTCTAATTTACAGTAGAGATGTGAGAGAAAATCCTTCATTTGCCGGTGGTGTTCCTCCAGATCATTGCCAACTATCAGAATATAATTTAGATAGACGACTACATGCTTGTACAGAAGATCGCGGAAGATCTCATAGACGTAGTGCTGGAACACTGCGGGAGCATTACTAAGGCTGAAGGGCATAACAAGGTATTCGTAGTGCTCATCGCGGGTGGTAAACGTGGTCTTCCACTCATCACCTTTGCGAATTCGTATAAGATTGTATGCTCTATGCAAGTCCAATTTGGTAAAGATGGTGGCTCCACTGACATGATCAAAAAGCTCTGTAATCAGAGGTAAAGAATAGCGTTTTTTAATTGTGATGTCATTCAAACCCCTGTAGTCAATGGAGGGGTGTAACCCTCTATCCTTCTTTTTGACAAAGGATAAGCCCACGCCAGCGGGTGAAGTGGAAGGGCGGATTAACACTTTCTCCAGATTTTCTTGGAAGTAGTCACAAAGGCCTTTTTTTCCAGAAAGAGACAGCGGATAGGATTGCCTTTGGGGGAGGAGATTTCCCAAGGGATTAATTCAATTGGACAATTCCACTCATGATGAGGAGGAAGTACATCAGTGAATTCTTCATATGGATGAGAAAGAATATCCAGATGAGACGGAGCAGCAGAGTGCACTGGAAGAACTTGCTGCAGACAAGATCTGAAGCAGGAGGATCCCCAGGCAGTAACTTGAGAGGTTTTCCAATCAGTTTGGGGATTTTGTTGACAGAGCCAGGGCAGGCCCACAATTATGGAATGCGATGCCCTGGGTATAACGAAAAATAAAATTAAAAGTTCAGAGTGCAAGGCACCAATCTTGACTCATAGAGGTCGAGTCTGAAGGGTTACTGTGCCCCCTAGGATGCGGCTTCCATCAACTGCTTTTAGATATAAAACGATGAAGCAAACTCTCGGTAGGTAATGCCCAATGCTGGACCAAATCTGAAGTGATGAAGATTACCAGCTGTGCCTGAATCCAACAGACCAGAAACTTGCTTGAAGCGCTTGGCTACTTGCAGAGAGAAAGAGAATGCAATTGGATTTCTGTGGAGAGGAAGTAACTACTCCTAACTTAGCCTCTCCTTGCTGAGTTATGAGCAGGAGTTTCCCAGATGCTTGGGACAAGTGTTGAGCTGATGAAGAGCAGCACAATATAGACAAGAGATTCTCAGACTGGCGTCTACGGCGTTCTTCCCGTGGTAGGCGAGAATGATTGATTTGCATCGGTTCCTCCTTGGTAGGAGAAATGGACCAGGGCAAGACTGTTGTTACAAGACTTAGGATGAGAAAATCTCCCGCTTTCAATGGCTCATTCCTTGAAATGTAAGACTACCCTGATACACAGAGAGATTAGGTCCTCTAGCTTGTCCAGAATATCACGGGTGAAAGTTAATCTTTGATCTCATCTGATAAACCATTCCAGAAAGCTGCACAGAGTGCTCAATCGTTCCAAGTGAGTTCAGATGACAAAATGATAAATTGCACCAGATACTTTCCTACAGAGTATGAACTCTGGTGTAGACGTAGGATGTCTGCAGAAGCAAATATAACTCTTCCAGGCTCATTAAAGATTTGACGGAAAGCTGAGACAAAAAGTCTTTATAAGACGATAATTTGGGGTCGGCTTTTTCCCATAAAGGTGAAGCCCAGTCCAGGCCGGACCCAGAGAGTAGAGAGATGATGTAAGCCACACGGGAACGATCTGTAGGAAAATTACTTGGCTGGAGTTCGAAGTGGATCACAGTGGTTCACAGTGGATCACAGTGGTACCATAAAATTTTGTTGGAGTGGGTAAATGAAGACGAGGAGCAGCTGTGGTAACTGAATCCGGAGGATTAGTAAAAGAAGTAGCAGAAGCTCCAGGGCATCTGAGCATAGCTTGGATGTTATCTAGCCGATTAGTCAGTTCCTGTAGAATTCCATCATGCGTCCCTGGGCTGCCTCTTGGTGTTCTAGGCATGTTACAAGATCCTGTGCAAATCCCACAGCTTGGGCCTGATCCTTGGCTGGATCCATTAAGCCAGAACAAACTGTCAACGCCTGACAGTTGGGGTTGGCTAGAACAGGCATGGGAGGCTGAAGCGGAGACTGAAGAGCCATGTATAAACTGGGAGGTTTACGCCAGCTCTTCCTTATGTGTTGAGAGAAGAGAGGAGACAGCAGAACTGCTGGTGATGGTTAGCCCGAATGCGGGAACAGATAAAGAACAACTTTATTGAACTGGAAGTAGATCTTGAATTAGAACTGAAGTTGTAGAATCGGATTGGAACCATTGATGTAAAATCAATGTTGGAAAATCAGATTGGTCCCAATGTTTGGAGAATCAGAGCAAATCTCTTGGAAATCAAGACTGGAATGCTGTTGGAGGCTTGATTATACCAGACTTGGAACTGGATTAGGACGGACTGGAACCATACAGATACTAAGGGGTAAATTTACTAAAGTGAAAGTTTTTAGAAGTGAGTTTTAGAAGACATGTTGCCCATAGCAACCAATCAGATTCTAGCTATTATCCTCTAGAAGGTGCTAGTTAAATGTTAAGTGGAATCTGATTGGTTGCTATAAGCAACATCTCTTCTAAATCTCTCTTCTAAAAACGCTCACTTTAGTAAATTTACCTCTAAGTACCTGGGAGCTCAGCACAGAGCTGTAACTTCAGCAAAAGCAACGTTGTACTAGCAATTTGGGCCAGTCAGAACCCGGTGTAGGGTCGAATGCCCAGGGATTAGATGCTGGTCTAGGAGCAGCGCTCTGAGTGGTGGAGGAGCATCAGGTGACTGATTCCAACATGGCTGCGTTCATACTGTGGTTTTGGAGTAACTCTGGCGTGCAGCCTGTGTACCATCATGTTGAGCAAGCACACTGTGAGTAGAGCGCTGCGGGGAGCCAACTCCATTCTCAGACACAGAACACGGAGAGGGCTGGACAGGAACAGCACAGACAGACCTGGCAACCAGCCTGGTGCGATGCGCAGAGCGCACCTCTGCATCATCCGAGAGTGATGTGTGGTCACAGCGCGAGCGGACCTCAGTGCCAGCCGGGACAGACACCACAGAGGTAAAAAAAAGGTTTTAAAAGTCCAGAGCATGACAGAAGGCTTGATACATCGCCCCCTAAAACCAGAAACTATAAAAACAGAGTTTATAACGGACCAGTCAGTGCAGTCAATCCAATTAGGTGCGAATTGCTGTTTTCTCTTCAAATTCGCACAGCAAATTCATTTTGCAGTACAATTAGCAACTCGCACTGAACCAGTCAGAGTGAATTCGCATTTTTCCATTTGCACCTCCCTGAGGGTGAGAGATGGAAAGGAAAATCTTTCTTTTAAGGGTTAAAATGTCGAGACTTCGGGCTGAACCCCTTGGACACCCCTCCAAAGACTAATTAGGCAATTGGAAGTTTCCAATTAGCTTAATTAGTCCAATAATTACATCATTTTGGGGGGTAAAAAAATGGCCTCAAATTATCTCAAAATCAACTTTTTCATTAGTTTAGGCACCCCAAATTTAATTACAGTATTTTTTTAATTAAAAAACAATTGTATTTTTATCATATTATTTACAATTTTTCAAAGTGCCCTCGTAGTACCTCAAAAATTCCTTTTTTTCCTACTTTTTTATGCATTTGCCATTTAATTTGTTTGAGATTAAACGAAAAAGATTGCTTTTTATAATTTTTTTCATTTAAAAAAAAAAAAACACAAATCAGCCATTTGAAATGTAAGTACTTTACTAACGACCACAAACACCATTCTATATGATCCGGCTAATGAATTATCAATTTTTTTTTTTAATTATTATTTTTTTTAGGGGGGGGGGTCTCCCCACTTATTCCTGCACTTCTCTAACATCACATTTGGCAGTCAGTTCGCAAACCTCCACTGTGGTAAGCGAATAGGCATTTTTAATTGGATTGGAGCATTCTCGGGAGCGCGCATTCGTGCGAAGTCTGCGAGTTTCATGAAACAAACTCGCTACTCGCAATTTGCACCTAATTGGATTGTCCCCAGTGTGTCTGAAAATATATAAAAGCAACCCTATATATTTATATGCAAAATTCACATTCAGAATAGATTCATAAATATGTAAAGCGCAACACAGGTAAAGGTTAATATATAATAAACATATAGGAAAGATTTTTTTAGCTGGCATTTGAGACATTTCTCCACCTCACAAACTTCTAAACCAAGAAACCATAAATTCAGATTATCCCAAAACTGGTGTAGAATCCAAGTAATGTCATAAATTTCACACCATAACTTTTGGATCAGCTAAAAGTAACAGCCTCCTGAAATAAACACTGCCTATAGGAGTATTCCAAAACACAATGGGCGGAATTCAATTGATTTCGCGGCCCGCATCTCCCGTCTAAAGTGACAGGAGATCGCGGGCCGCTATGCAATTGTGCCCGCTTTTCACGCTGATCGCGCCCATAGTGGTCACGTTTAGCCGCGTAAAGCAGCTAAACCCGACCAAAGTGCTGGGCGCGATCGCGAAAAGTGATGTTTGGGCACCCAAACATGTCACTTTTCGCACATTTCAGCTCTCATCCCCCAGGGGCTGCGAGCTGAAATGTAGCGCTTGGCAGCTGATCGCGCCCGACAGGAGCAAGAATAGAATAGCTCCGTCGGGCGCGATAGGGGATGAAAAGAATTGAATTCCGCCCAATCTGTTGATATCACGTTTACATCAAATGCAGGAGATCAAAAAGTGAGGTAAATGATGCCACCGAGATCAATATACAGTAGTAAGAAAATACAACTCTTTGGCCTTCAAGACATTGCCAGAGAGATAATGAGAACTTTAAAATAATCCATTATTAATGTTCACACAGAACAACAGGTGGCCAGTGTTACCTTATCCATGGTAGTGTTTATATCCCAGCTTCCATGTCCTCACTTCAAGATCCATCCACAGTAACTGCACAGGGAGGGTGGCTATGTCTCATCATTGTCCATGTCTGCTGCCCAGGACAAGGGGATGCAGGGAGGAGAATGAGGGCAGGGGTATACAACATGCATCGTACAAAGGAGGGCATCTGGGAGTCTGGCTGGCAACCACTGCTCATTCCATGGAAGCAGTCCACACCATGGTGGCAATAGCCTCACCTCACCCAGCTATGTATGTACCCACACAGCTGTGCACCTAGCCAGGGCAAGTCTTGCGCCAAAGACCAAACCCCCCCTGCAATTCACAGCAGAGAAACCTCCCATAAGCAGAACCTATGTAACCTATGAGCCGACCAGATGCAGTGTTGCACAGTCTCCCCGGCTCACATTGCCTGATGCACTCCTGGGCCACTCAGCCTCCCTGCGGGATATATGGTCCGCTGCTAATGCTGGGACCCGAGTCCGAGCAATACAGAGTCCTCCTGCACAGTGCCGGGGATTCTCCTCCCCTTTCTCTCCATGCAGGGGGCAACTGGTCGTCATAGCAATAGCTTGGATGCGGCGGAGTGCACCGGGAAATACTTCCCGCTGCAACAACAACCATTAGGCAATGTTCCTCATACGTGTTATTTTGACGTGTTTACAGTTAAGTTACCCCTTATCCTACCACTACCTATCCGGTGTAATGCGAGGGTAATATGAACCGCCTGCAATGCAGAATCAGTCATTCTCTGTACTGATATTAGACAAAATATGTCTCCATCTGTTTATATTTTATATCATTCGCTCTAGATTTCTATAGTCATTATCTCTTTATCGCTGTAAAAGTACTGAACTGTTGTCCCTGGAGATACTTTAATAACAAGGTAAGATGAATACTAGTGTATATGATGTGTAATAATGTCTATGTTATGTGCCTCGTTTATTAGTTAACGGTATCAGGCAACATGCAGTGTGTAACTACAAGTGCAATCATGCCCTGAAATTCTGTGTCTCGGTACTAGAGTTTGTAGCCCTGCAGCAGCCTAACTCTGACCCCCTGCCCATCACTGTGTTTTATATATTATATGAATGATCTTACTGCAAGATGATGGAAAGGGAACCAGTATTAACCTTCTCCTGTTTCCGAGGGATAGCATTGTGATGCGCACATTGGGACGGGTTGAGGCTGGAAGTCGGAGGCAGCATGGTGAAGACACGCAGGTGATCATTAGCTCTATGTGCTCCTATGTAGTGATAAAACATCGATAGATATGGCTGCTACATGCATGTTATGTGGTACTATCAGCTGTCATACTCTACCACTTGCCCCCAGTTAGTGACCCTCACTCATCTATATATAATCCCTTGTCTATTCTTATCTCATCTCCTCCTATAGCATTGTGGGTGGGGTGTTCCATTAGTTATAGAAGATGGGGCAGATGTGTATTAGTAGTGTCTGATGGCCATAGTGTGTTAGACATCACCTCTTGCACTTAGAAAAAACTATTTTAGGGTTTCCTACACTTCTATGTATAGGTGTTTGGTAGTGTCCACCATTTAAATAAACACTATGCATTTCCATAAGTCTAAAGCTGGATCCAGTATATTTATATAAATATGAAATGTTGCCCTCATGTATAAGAGAGACAATGTAATATAAGTGTCTGTTGCAGGAACCAGCGGTTTAAGAAACCTAAAGTAGATGAAGATGTATATGATTCGTCCCTTGCCAAGGCAGACGTGCCCTCAGCTAAAGAGGTAATTCTAAAATTTGGAAATGTAAAGAATTTCTTGTTTATAGTGTATATAATGGGTTATTCAATCTGATGCACCTCAACTTTTGTAACTTTAAACATCACATTTTAAACAGTTTAATTTGTTTTATATGTAGTTTACTTGAAGGTGATTGTAGACAGAAAGCACAATTCATCCAATGTGTTACATGGGACCTAACTTTCTACAAGAAATGCACTAACCGGGTGTGTCTAAAATATACAGTCTAAGGGCCATATTCAATTTGGGAGCAAAAAGTCCGTGCTGGACTTTATCCCCACTCTAACCTCCGATGTGGAGCGAAAAGTATCGGGCACGTGCCTGCTTATCCCCATATTCAATTTAAAAGGAGCAAAAAAAGGGACCCGGCGAAATTGGATCTTCGAAACAAAAAGGCAAATTTTCGGGAAATGTGCCTGAGACCCCCCTAAAGATGTCCAGAGATGGGGGATTACTATGGGTACCCCCATTTTTGCCTGCTGAAGGAAGTCTGGGTTTGTCATATATGCGGCAGGTGCAATATTTGCGGCTATGAAGAAGTGGTGAAGAGTAGTTACATGACCATGGGGGTAAGCATTTTTTTAAGTCCTTAAAATGATGTTTAAAAATCTGCAAAAATGCACCTGCCGCTACTCCCGCAATGAAGAAAATACCTGCCGCATATAAGGGAACCCCTCAGAATTTAATTTGGCTATTTGAGAAGTGTGTTTGCTATATTTTTTTTTTTTTTTAACCCCCCAAAATGAAAGTACATTTTTTGGGGGGTCCTGATTGATTTATTTATTTATTTTTTTACACAGTTTATTTTTAAATGACATTCCCAAGGGTGCAGGCTATTTTTTTTTAAGCCTGCACCCCTAAACCCCAATACTGCACTTTTTTTTCGCCACCTATTTCAGTGGTGAAGAGTTATCCCCGTTTTTTTTTTTTCGAACCTGCAAAAAGACTTTGAAATTGAATACGGGGATAATTGAAATAGGCAAAAATGACGTAATCTGCAATAAATTATTGCCGATGCCGACATTTCGCCTCAAATTGAATACAGCCCTAAAGCTTTGTAATGAAATACAATATTTGGCTCTTTTACTAAGTAAGATTTACATACAATCTAAGAAAATAAATACATAAGAGGCGCACAACCTGATTTTTAAACCCCAAATGTTAGGGGTGTCCCCTGATTATTAGATGTACTACTTTCTATTGGAAACACTTAAAACTGTGGTGTATGCAGTCAGAATATCTACATCATTTTGTAAACATTGCATATGTCAGAGCCCCATTGCTGGTACCGGTATGCCGACAAGTCGCTAGTATAACTTTAAAATGCAGCTTATTAGCGACACTGTTATAGTGTTTTAATTAGCATTTTAATTGTTTTCTTACTGGTGTCGGTAATGGGGCTCTACCATAGACTGTGTCGTCATAATGATTGCCATATGTATCTCAATATATATCTATCACCATTCCATATTGTTCCACGAGCTATAAACAGGTTTCCAATTACTGAGTGATGATATTTTCGCTGAAACATGTAGTCAGAAAATAAATTGAAGCATAATCTATATATAATTATTGAACAGATATTCTACGACAAAGAGAAGTGTTCTTTCTGTTTATGCAAATTTACTTTTTTTGTTCTCCCAAACGTGAAGACTAATGTCTCTTGTCATCCTTACAGATCTCATCAGAATATTATAATGATGAAATTGATAACTACCATGAAGGGACTATTAAGGTTTCTATCATTTTCATTTTTCCAAACCGTTTGCAATTATTGTTCAGAAGTATTAGTACAGTTTATGTAAACTCTGAATGTACTGATCACTTTATTTCTGTATTCCTTATTTTTTTGGGGAAAACCTGTAAATCCTGTGTACAATAAAGTTGGATTAATACGATAATGATTGATAATTTGTGCATTAGTATACAATAGTTTAACTAGAAGATCATGGAGATCCACTCTTAATGGCCTGGTAGCTAATATATGAATTGTAATCAATATATTGATGAGTTAGAGTTTTACTAAATGAGCCATTTTCAAAATAACATCTCTACATTTCAGATAGGACTTAACATGTCATGCTTTCATTTTCTGTACTTCCACTGACTGAATGCCCGCCATATATCTTTTTAACAGAACCTGATGGCCAAAGGAGTGCAGTTTGACAGCGATGAAGAACCATTGGATAGTGAGGTGTGTAGAGTGTGAGGTGCAAGTAACGTGAAGTCAGTGTAACTAATCAACATATTAAAGTGCACTGTTCTAAAAAGGTAAAAGGTCTGATTCCCCTTTATTTATATATGTATCTTGTACCAAAAACACATAAAGTTGACTCTACATAACACACCAACCGTTTTCAAGTTAACTTTGTCTTTGTTGTAAATCTCCACAATTATTCACAGTAGGAATGGACATTGATGTCTGATATTTCCAAACCAACCCACTCCCCCATCCCGCAAACAGTATTTTCCAGTTTTTCACACTGCAATATTTTAGTCACTGCGATTCACAAGCTATATCATGTGAATCAAAGTATTCTTTAGAATCACAGCTGATTGGAGGCCGTCCCAGCAGCATTGTAATGACACAAGCAAATTGAGAACTGAGATTCTCTGAGTGGCATCTGAAAGAAGACACCAGTTTCAATCGCCTTACAGTGATTTTCATCAGGGGCACTGTGTGCTTTGCTCTGTATGACATAGGCGGCTGTGTTACTTTTTTTTTGCTGCACATGGGAAAAATGGCAATACTGGACAATATTGATATTTTCGCTCTGATTATTTTAGTTATTTATTACACAGATGACAATCCCCTATCTATCAAAAAGATCGAAATGGGACCTGCAATTGGCCATTTCTAATTCACAGTACCCGACAGTGAAAAAATGAAATCTATATGAAATGAACTTGCAGTGAAAACCAAATAAATGCATATGGGAAAACAAGCAGGCTCTGCTTGTGAGGGTGCTTATAAAAGCATATGTACTAAATCATGACTATTCTGAATATCTGCCCATTTTTTAAATACTTCCACCTGTTTATAGCAACATTTAATTTATAATTCTAAAGCTGCATACACATGTAAAGATTTTCTGTTCAGCCATCCAACTAACTGATTGGTTGGAATGAAAATCTGGTAAGGTACGAAAGCAAATGACAATCAGCAATTTGCTCCAAAACGCTGGAAGATGGACAAAAACTGTTGTTTGAAAAATTGTTTAGATCAAACATTTAACAAACTTGTCTGAACGACCATTTTCATCTGTTTTCTGGCATTTAGGAGCAAGTTGCTGATCATCAGTTACTCCCATACATTACCAGGTTTTCATTCCAACCAATCAAGTAGTTGGATGGTTGGACAGAAAATCTTTACGTGTGTACCCAGCCTTACTAATTCATAGTTTGTGTTTTTAAGGTATAACACTAAGAGCCTGATCCTGAGTTGGATATTTTGTCCATTTCGCATGCAGCTGAGTGATTGTTCTTCTTCCCACTGTCCAGACATCCAGAGTCCGTGCGTACATAGTCGGTGTTGTGTTGTGATGGTGCGAACGATGGCCGTATCTAAAGACGCACCTAGCATGATTTCAGCTTCTAAAGAAGCTGAAAGTATTCAGATGCATGCTTGTATACCAGGGAAAGGCTTGTAGCAGTATATGAATAGGGCACAGAAGCAATGCCAGCAAAAGACGCACACACGGACGCTGCAGCGTCCGATTCAGAATCGGGCCTTAAGTGCATAAAAGCAAAAGAACAAACACTGGGGAGATGTACTAAGCTCTGGAAAGTGATAAACTACCAGCCACTCAGTTCCTGTCATGTTGGAGGCTGTGTTTTAAAAATGACAGTTAGGAGCTGATTGGAAGTTTATCACTCACCAATTTATCACATTTCAGAGCTTAATACATCGAAGTACACTGGGGTATTTCGGTGTGTTGTCTGGCACTTTAAATCTTGGTTGAGTGTAGCTCCTCCCCCTCTATACCCAGCCTGATCTCAGTTTAGTTTAAGTGCCCATGTTGGAGCTGGGCGTCTGTTTCAATGTTCCAAAGGCTGCTGTGCAACACATTACACTTTTTTTATTTACTTCTATTTTGGTTTTCCTTGTACTGGCTGGACAGGCTTCTGGGCTGCCGGAGTCTGCCTGCATTGAGAGAGCCTCCGGGGGGTACCCACCAGGACCGACACAGATCTGTGTCTGTGTCCCTGAGCGCGGTGTTCACTGACACTGTATACCGGTGGCGAGACGGCGACGGTAAGTAGGATCTGTCCTCCAGCTTGTGGAGGACAGATCGGCACGCTTGAAAAGTTCTCATCCTGGTTTGACCACAGAGAAGCAGCCATTACATACCAGTATTGACTGCCCACCATCTTCTAGCCTGATCAGCAGTAAGAGCAACGTGACTCAGTTCTTACTGAGGTACAGCTTCACCACAGAGACACTGTGCCTAGCCACCACTCGTCGTCCTCTACACTCCACTCCTCCTATTCGGTACCGGTGTTGTGGGTTTATTGGAGGAATGTTTTAATACTTAAAGCATTTTTAGCCACACACTATAGTCAGTGTGTCTGTTAAGGTAGCCATCCAGCAAGGGACTTGTTGTTTTCAGCAAGATTGTTAGTACACAAAACTACCTAACTCTCTGCTGGGATTTATGGTGTCTTTTTTTGAACCTACTCAGAACTGTCATATTGTATGTCAGTATCTGTTCTTTAGGTTTCAGTTCTGCTGCTAGTGCACATTTGTCATTTTGTATGTGATTCTATCTGCTATATTCATAACCTTACTCTGTGTGGGTTGTGTCTGTTTGAATAGTACTCCTATTGTGTCCTTACCCTTTCACAATATACCTGGGAGGGGCAGTGCTGCAGGATCACTCCCTGAAAAGGGCCGACTGTCCAGAAAGTTTTTGCTTGTGCCAAGTGTAAAATAAAATTTCCACATGCACGGTCAGGCTGGGGGGCAGTTTACTAGTTCTGTGTGGTGGAGTTTGTGTGCTGCAATCTCTGCAAGTCCTCCAGTGGATACGCCAGCCTGGGTGGCGACACTGGCGTGGGCTATGTTAGAGTTGTTGCAGCAGTCAGAAGCCTCCAGATATGTGGGGCCATCTCCTCCTGCCTTGTCTGGTTCATCTGTGACCACTACACTAACAGGGCCTTCAGGTTGACATCTTCTGAGTTAGCCGCTTCGTTACTAACGAGTTAAGATCCGAAGAAACTTTCTTTTCTTATATAACATTTATTAAGTGAATAGGTATTTATTGTGAGCACTGTGGCTAGAAGAGATACAAAATAGAATTGCTACAATTTATTTTTGTTATATATGAAGTTTCATTATTCATTGTTGTGATAATGTGCATATGGTATGGTTTTTATATTTTACTTTATACATACATATATGAATAAATCTGAAATAGATTATACATTGTGGACTGTATTGTCTCAACAAGACACAGCAGCGGGCTTTCTTTATTTTTTGCTAATTTACACATCCTTGTCTGGGAACCTAAACAATCCTGCCTTCGTTTTGCAATATGGGACACCCACTTCCCTTCAGCCTCTCCTCCGCCTCTCTGGTATATACAGGTTCAGTCTCCCATATCCAAAATGCTTGGGACCAGGGGTATTTTGGATAACTGAATATTACGTATTTTGAAATATCTGCATATCATAATGAAATATCTTGGGAATGGGACCCCAATATACACACAGGATGCATTTATGTGTTATATACACCTTATGCACACAGCCTGCAGGTAATTTTATACAATATTTTCAATAATTTTGTGGCTCAAGCAAAGTTTGTGTACAGAAATGAAATTCATTTATGTTTCATATACACCTTATACACACAGCCTGAAGGTAATTGTATACAATATTTTTAATATATTGTGCCTTAGACAAAGTTTGTGTACATTGAACCATCAAAAATCAAGGGTTTCATTATCTCAGTAATGCCAAAATAATTCCATATTTCGGAATATTTGGATATGGGAGACTCAACCTGTACCAAAGTGATGGCGGTAATGGTGGCTCACTTTCTGTCGTTGGCTCTAACAATCATCATCCCTTACCTCAACGATCTACTGTTAAAGACTGTGAACATCCTTCATTCACTTCTGACGCATCACACCCTCCTATCTCATGTGTGGATTGCGAATTTCAAAAAGTCCAATCTGACTCCGTCTCAGAGACTTATTTTCCTGAAGATGTTGTTCGATGCATCCTTGCAGAGGATTTCTCTTCCTCCAGACAAGATTCTGGCCATCCAGTCGCTAGTGAGGCTGGTTCTCAGGAAATGGGCATTTTCCAACCACTTGTTGCAGGTGTGTCTTGGGGAAACTTGTCTCCTCCTTCAAGGCTGTCCCGTTCCGTAGGTTCCACTCCCAGGGGTTCTAATTGGACCTGCTCTCTAAGTGGTATGGCTCTGTTAAAACTGAAATATAATTTTCCTTATATAAGCGATAGAAGGCATTTGTGTGAAATAAATTAATATTCTACATCCCCTTCCACACAAACAGTATTCAGATCTTGAAGGTTCCGTGGGCCTCTTCTATGAACTCTGATCTTTAATTCTTTTCATAGTTTTCAATTGGATTCAAGCCAGGTGATTGGTTGGGCCATTCTGGCAGCTTTATTTTCTTTCTCTGAAACCATTTGAGAGTGTCTTTGGCTGTGTGTTTGGATTCATTGTCTTGCTGAAATGTCCACCCTCGTTTCATCTTCAGCATCCTAGTAGATGGCAGCAGATTTTTATCAAGAATGTATCGGTACATTTTTCCATTCATCCGTCCTTCAACCGCATGAAGTATGCCAGTACCGTATGCTGAAAAACAGCCCCACACCATGATGTTCCCTCTCCTCCGAACTTTACTGTTGTTATGGTTTTTTTGGGGTGATGTGCAGTGCCATTTCTCCTCCAAACATGGTGTGTATTAGCCATGAGGGAGATGGCACGCATCCTGTGGTAGGCAGAAAGTAATTTACCAGTCATAGCGGCCATTTGTATTCCCAGTGTCGAAAATTGGGAGGCAGATTACCTCAGCTATCAGGAGCCACGTAGTTTGTGACGCTCTGACCTTCGAGATCTTCTGATACACGAACCGTGGCCTTTTCCACTTCATTCGGCAACAAGGGACTTTCGTCCACCTTTCCTTACCTCGGCTGCATTTAACTGTGTGGCTGTTGAGGCCTCCATTCTAAGGGCGAAGGGTATTCCGGAGGCTGTCATTCCGACTATGCTGAAGGTTCACAAGCCTGTTTTGAGAGCATATTCCCACCGCATCTGGTTGGCTTATGTAGCTTGGTGTGTGCGGAATAAGTTCTCTCCTTCCTTCCATCTCTGCTGACTTCTTTTGTTTCTTCAGGCAGGGCTGGATGCAGGTCTGCGTCTGGGATCCATAAAGCTGCCGGTTTCGACTCGGTCTGTCTTTTTCCAACTCCGCATGGACTTTCTTTCAGACTTGCAGATGCTTATGCTGGGGATTCTGTGCTGAACGTGAATTATATTTAAAGTACTACCATGGATCTAAAGCTCCTGGGCTGTGAAGTAGTTATGTGATGATTGGATGGTGATGGTCATTGTAGAAAATGTAATTCTTTAATTTATTTCTTAGAGTGCTTATGATTTATCTCTTATTTCTGTAGGATGAGATCATGCCTCTTGATATTCAAGAAGAAGATGATGACGGCGAAGAGGAGGACCGTAGTTCAATGGGAAGTGACTTAGATGATCTTCGAAAAGATGGTCAGTTTACTTTGCCAATGTTCATTTTTTACTATCTTAAAACCCAGTTATCCTTTGGAGTTTCATTGGGTTACATGAGAGAACGTTTTGCAACAATTGTTTAAGAATATATTAAAATTATCTTGCAAAATATAATATAAGTCTGCCTGGTTTACTTAGTTGTATTATTTGGTAATTGAAGCTCAGTGATAGAACAGCCATGCCAAACTCAAGTCCTCTCACTTTAGGGATCATGAAAAGTTTAGGGGACACATCATAAATGGTACTTTGTACAAAAAAAAAAAAAAAAAATTAAGTGAAATATGGTTCCTGGGCAGGTTTACGCAAGAACAGGCATCTAAGATGTTGCGGCCCAGAACAATATGGGATTCCCGCCAATAAGACTTCTTTGTAGTCTTCGGACTATATGCTGAGCACCCCCTTTCTGCAGCAGCACACTTACCTGCCTATTAAGCTTTAAGCAGCAGCGGGCCGTCCTGTCAGACAGTGCGTCAATGTGTGTCACTCAGTCGGATTCTTGCTGTCTGCTTTGTGGAGCTACCGCACTCAGTTATCGCTGGCTTCTGTTTCTCTACACTGAATACGAGCACTACGTGAAGTCATGCCTCACCTTACAAGCCTAAAGCATGGGGAAGGAGGTGGAGCTGCTCGGCCTCCCAGTGTCCCAGCTTGTAACTGTTTGCAGAGTTATGGTGGGTACACACTACACGATATGCTCCCTGAGCGATATCGTGTAGTGCCTCCCCGGCAGGCTGTGCTCATGTCGTTCATGACATTGAGCACAGCCGCTGAACAATATCATTAACGATATCGTTCAGCGCCGGGCTCTCTCCCCCCATTCCCCAACATGCAGCAACCTGACGAGGTCGTCAGATTGTGCTGCATGTTCAGGCTATGGACAATGTTGGAAACGACCAGCGGGAGTGCGCATCGCTGGTCGTTTCCGACATAAAAGTGCCCGATTTGTGCACGATTACTGAGCGACTGCACGATTACGATGTCATAATCGTGCAGTCGCTCAGTAATATCGCCCAGTGTGTACCCACCATTACTCGTGTGATGCTACTTCCGCAGTGTGTCTAATAGGTGGTCTAGTGCACACCCGGACCACACTGTGGTTTCACCACTGTACATAAGTGATAAAGCTTAAAGTGGTTGATCAAATGAGGTGACGCCTTGGGCCACACTAAAGAATGTTGCAGGCTGCATGTTTGACATGGCTGCTCTCTAGAGCAAGGTACTAATATGACATTAACTAGTACGTTCTGTGCTTATATATAGCCTTTAAAGCAGGGGAGGACAAAACATTTATTTACCAAATCAGTTACGCGTTTAGTTGTTTGTTCTGCTTACATTTTAAACCTTTCATATTAATAAGTAGGGCTTATTATTTTCTTTTTATTTAACTTTGAGTAAAACATAAGCATAATTAACTTTACACAAAAAGCTAATTTTCCTGTATACTTGCGTTTATTACCGTGATCGGCAGCTTCATGTCTGAAGTAAAATGAAATGTAGCCCCTAATAACACAGTGCCTCTATAATTTGATTTGTGTTGCAACTGTATAGATACTATTTTATTGTGCAGTGAAATAATGATGTGCTCTTTGGTCCTAGATCTCCCAGATGAATTGGCCTGGGGCCAGAAGAAAAGATTATATTACGACACCGACTACAAAGAATACAGCAAGAAAAGTATGCTGTGTTTCACATGTTCCTGTTTATATCACTTGTGTATTGTTTTTTGTACTCTATGTACATTGAGTATTCGTATTGATGCTGCTGGTATTGACATTATACACGTGGAGCAGGACTGTAGGCACCCTTGCTCTAGCAGAACTTGTAGTCTTGAGTTACATGTCAGTCAGATTGTGACCATACTTCAATCACTTCTCTGTGATGGCTGAACCCAGGGTGTCAAGTGGGCGGCAACAGGGTGTACACACATGAGAGGGGGTGTAGTCAGAGTTACTAATGATTCAGTGTCATGTATATACACTGTCTATTCCATATGCAGTCGCATCTCCTACATATAGCATGGGGTAGATGTAAGTGCCATTAGTGATGACGGCTGCCTTCAACACCAGTACGGCGGGGGTGGTGTGATCGCATAGATGCATATGGCTTAGAATACTGGCGTATATTCATATTATAGTTCACTGATGCGCCCGCAATTGTGACTGCAAGAATCAGGGTCTTTAGGTTAGGTTTACTCATCTTCAGTTTATTAAAGCGGTCAACCATTGTTGGCTTTGACTGATGGTTTTACAATGGCAAAAGGAATTAAACAAGCCTGATTTAGTATTTCTGTTGTCGTTTTAAAACTGCCATTCAAAGCTGCTGATGATCTGCAACTTTGATAAATTGATGTTTAGCAAATCTACCCCATAGCCTTTATCCCTGTTGTGCCTCTAGTCTCTGGAGCAGAGTCTCTCTCCTGTAGTTACGTGTTCCCTGTTGGTGTTCATAGTCAAGACTAAGGCCCTCATTCAGAGGCGCTCGCAAAATGCGAGCGGTCGCTCTGAATGTGGGCGGCCGCTTGTCTTTTGAAATGCGGCCTCCTGGTCGCTAGCTAAGCTGTGGGTTACCACCCACAGTTTTAGCGACCGACCAGGTTGATGGTCACGACCATCAGGTCTTGCGACGAGACCCTTGAGGTTGGGTCTCTGCAACCGCAAGCCCCAGGGAGCTTCCTGCTCTGATCGAGCAGGAAGCTCCCCACTAACATCACTGCTGATGTCAGTGCGGCCGCCCACAAAACGGCAGGCGTTCCTTAAGGAATGCCTCCGTTCGTGAAACCACCCCCCCTCCCCGCCTACTAAACGGGGCGAGCTGTCGATCAACCTAGACAGCCGCCCTGTTGGTAGCGAGCCCCGGAGCGAGAGAATTTCTCTCTCGCTCCGGGGCTTGCGCACGCGCAGTGCGGCCGCTGCGCATGCACAGGGCCTAAACATCGACCCGCTTGCGAGCGGGTCTGAATGAGGTCCTAAGTTACATTTATAAACATAATTTGCTGAGTTTTGCCTACCTAACACTTAGGATGCTCATATATTGGTACCAAATATTCTCTATAAAGCATTTATGCAAGTGTTGGCTGTACCTTTCTTCTTAAATACTTGATATTACTTTTTTATTTTATTACAGAAGTAAAAAAAAGCAAAGAGGAGTTGGAAGCTGAGGCTGCGGAGGAGGAGGAGGAAGCACAGAATGTCCAGAGGCGCTTGGCCAAGGCCCTCAATGAGGAAGATTATGGCCTGGATTTTATTCAAGTAAGTTGATTATTCTATATCTTAAGGATGGCAATGTGAAATGAACTTCAATGGCATGGAACCATCAATGGTTTCCACCCCCTGATGGACAGCCCTGGTTTGAGGAACGGCAGATAGGAAGCCAATTACTAAAGGGGCGTGGCTTAGTGGACTAGACAGGAGGTGGGGCAATGCTCTGTTCCTCTGCTCCGAGGGGGATACACTTGCTGCCTCACAGCCATCGATGGCAGAGAACTATTGGATCTCTACCATTGGTGGTAAATCTTTGATGGTTGTTAGCAGTCGTTGGCCCTTCCTACTATGTTTTCATATAGTGGGGCTTTAAGCTGTCATAACCGTTACAATGCCCATTGGGCCTGCAGCTATTGTGACCTTAGCATTGTTGTACAGAATTTATGCTACCATATTCTTTTTGAAGATGTGAGGCCATGTTTTCTTTGGTTCTTGCATCCCTCAATTCATATCCTTCATATTTAGTGATATTGCAGACAATTGATTCATTTATTTATACCCCTTTCACACACAAAAAACCCCCAAATTTTGACTTTTACTCGGCATTTGATGCACAGGTTTCTTTGCCGGTCCCAGCTTGTTCCCCCCCCCTTCACACACAAAAGCAAATTCTCGGGTCAATCATTTGGATCCGGTAATTTGCGGATCAACACAGGTATTTCTTTTGTATGAAAGAATCAACCCGGGTCGAAATTCCCAGGACTTCGACCTTGGTAAAAACCAGGGTTAAAGTCCCGGGACTTTCAAGCCGGGTTGACCCTTTCACACAGAAAAAGGACCCATGTTGATCAGCTAATTACCGGGTCGAAATGCTTGACCCCGCAATTTGCTTTTTTGTGTGAAAGGGGTATAAGTGAGGTGTTTAGAAGGTCCATGACTCTTGAATACTACTCCAGGTTTTCTAACCAGGCAGCTGTGACTTACCAGGCAATTACTACTTTTTCAGTTTACAGATGTAAATTAATTTCTCTTGAAGCAATAACCCTTAATTTTCATTTGTAAAGAGGATGCTATTTTATTTATAGGTGATGATGGCAAGAACATTGCTGCACATAAACTCATGGTGATGTAGAGTGTTCGAGCAAGGTGTCCTCAGAAGCAAAGGCTTCCAAATGTCAGAAACCTATTGACCATTGTTACCTTAGACGACTTATACCTTTGTTTACAGCATTGACTGTTGCCAAACACATTTTATTTACTTGCACCGTTCCTCTTCAGGAGTTTGGGGAAAAGTCAAGTGAGGAGAAGCAATCTGAGCAGAAGATTGTGAAAGACTTTGATAAAATGTCTGACAAGGAGAAGAGGAAGTTGTTGAAGAAAGAATCTCCTGAGCTGCTGGAACTGATACAGGATCTAAAGCTGAAGGTGATATGAAGATTCCACACATTATACTAAATTAATTTGTTCCTTCATGAAACATGCAAATGTTATAACCTGGATTTGAGCTTTAAGAACCTAATGCTCACAAAGCATAGTTAAGGAGTTATATAATCCTCAACAGAAAAAGCATCATTCGTCATATGGGCAATTTGTTCTTCCCTATTTATAAAATTCTGAAATAAGTTTTATCACTGCATCTATTATAAGTTTAAATGTCAGTTCCTCATATATCCTCTAGACGTTGACATTAACAGGCCAGAGCCTTTTAGCTTATTTAGCCATGAGCGTGTTGCGGAGGGGCAGTAAGATGCCTTGAGATGTTTGCATTCATTTTCAAAAATAATTGGTAGCAACCCCATGATCCTTTAACCATTTTATGAGAATATCCCCCACCATAACCATGATGTGTCCTGTAAGAAGTACCCTAGAGTAACATTTGTCCCTTTTGCGTGGATGTTTTCCGTAGGACAAATCCAAATAAGTAGGTAGATTGCAACAAAAATCATTCTTAGCTTTCCCGCTAGACTGTTTTAGCGGGGCGCTGCACTCTACCCTGTCCGTGCCGTGTCCCGCGGGTGGGAAAAATAGCGATGAATCGATCACTGATGGTGAATAGATGTACATGTATTCACGGAGACAGGAGAACTTGGGGGCAGCCCAGCATATCCGTAAGTGCCAGGCACTCCCCCAAGAGTGACGAAAATGGGGCGTGTCTTAAAGATGCCCCTTTTCTCGTGACCACGCCCCCTTTCCCGGCGCATTGAAGTTCATTCTAGGTCTGGCTCTCTGCCCTAGACTGAAAACTACATTTTACTTTATATGATTTCTGTTGATGCGAATAGATAAATGTTCTCTCTGGTGCCTGAACAGATCCTATGGGCTCATTATTTTTTAGTTTGTTTTCTATCCCTGTTTTTAAACGTCAGTCTACTTAGCTACATATTTATTGTATTCATTTGGTAAATAGCAAAAACATTGTTTCAGTATGAAAAAATTGTGTTGGGCTTCCTACAAACATTAATGCAATGTTTTTTTAGCTTTCATAAAAGATAATTCTATTAATACTGCAGAGCAGAAAGATAAAATATGTGAAAAAGTAAGGCTGTAAAAACTCCTGAATGAGCCAAGACAACTACACAATTATTATAAAGCAATTATTACTAGCGATTACTGCAGCTTCTGATTAGGGAGGAATCTCTAGAACCTCCAAAAAATACTAACAACTTAAAATACATATCAGAAGTGCTGTCATTCACTATAAATTTATCAGTGATGCATAAAATACAACAATTATATTCCACACAGTCTGTGTACAATACACAAAAAATTGATACAAAATACAATATTAATAACGGTGTTTGATGAAGCAACCATAAACTGTCTGATTAACAGCATCGATTAAAAAGCAGATGGTTAGTATACAAATAATAAACCAAATCTCTAGCAGCCATAGCCAGTAACTGATTAGCTTTCTGTTGCAAACAACTTGTTAGTATGCAATCATATAGATGTTTAATATGCAGAGAAAATAAGTCCCGGTTCCTATATCCACAGTTTGCAATTGGCTTAATTATTTTTGTAGAACAGCTTGTTAGTCTGTAGATATAATTCCAGCAACATAATGCATAAATCATAAGTACTCCATCCACTTTCCTTTTCTCACAGCAGTCTTAATAGTCAATTAAATTAGTCCAACTGAAGAAAAATGTTTCTCACTTCTGAGTGTATAACTATATGCATTCCAAAGGGAAGAATAAACTAAATAACCTACTAATAGTGGCTTCCCCTGTTCGGGAGTGTACCCATTCCCCACCAGGACCCCACTAAACTCCTTGTCAGGAGTAACAAAGGTCTATATATGGATAATCCAGCAGTTTGAATCTCACCGCTTCCTTAGAGACAACAGGGAGTCCGTGTACATCTGCAGCAATATAATCACACTTGGCATCAGAAACCGTGATGCAAACAACCCAGCAAGCAAAGGGGTGTTGTCCTAACGCATGTCTTCTGAGGAAGCCGCCCAGTTGGAGGAGGAGAAACATGTTAAGATCCTGTCCCCTTGCTTGCTAGAGACTTTTTGCTCCTGATAAGGGACCGACACAGAGCATTCTGGAGCCTAGTTACAGCACTGCTCCCCAATGTACATTTTAAAGATTTCAGGCCTCGTCTCAACTCAAGATTTTATTTAACTATTTGTGTTTTATTGCGGCACCAATATGTCAGTTTATTTCTTGTCTGAAGTTGAAGCCCAAACATGTGGCCATTGAATGATACATCAGAGGGTATATTAAACTGATATGATAAATGTAGCAGTACAGAACAGATGTGATAGAGGTAGCCCTAATGAATAGGACTTTATACACATAATATACTTTATATGCTATTACAAGCATATGGATTTGACTTAACCTTTCATGGTGAACTCACATTGATCTGGTGTTATGAGCAAAATTGCATTATGGATGCGTTCCTTTAAGTCATGGGTCTCAACCTTTGGCCCTCCAGCTGCTTTGGAACTACAGATTCCAGGATCCCCTGCCACAGTTTTAGCATGCTGTTACTGTATATCAAAACTGTGGCAGGGCATGCTTGGATGTGTAGTTCCACAGTAGCTGGAGGGCCAAAAGTTGAAGACCCCTGCTTTAGGTGATTCATGTTCCATAGCTTTTCTTAAAGCTGCATTTTATGAAGAAAGTAGTTTTTAAATAGTTTACAGGTCATTTTTTTTTTTTACCCATCCTGTATATATATTTGTAAACTAAATTTCTTTTATACTAGACTAACTTATATACTTTGTAATGTAGTTATATACGTTACTTTATACTGTTTTGTATAGTTTTACTTATGATATTCTTTTCATCTTTGGTAGTTGGCAGAAGTGAAAAATGAGTTGGAACCTTTGCTCAAAATGGTGAAAGAAGGAATCATTCCTCAAGGAAAGGTATTCCTTATGGGACTAAAAATGAGAGGCAGGATAACTAGATAGAGCTTTCTACATGTAAGGGCCAAGGAAAGGTATTCCTTATGGGACTAAAAATGAGAGGCAGGATAACTAGATAGAGCTTTCTACATGTAAGGGCCAAGGAAAGGTATTCCTTATGGGACTAAAAATGAGAGGCAGGATAACTAGATAGAGCTTTCTACATGTAAGGGCCAAGGAAAGGTATTCCTTATGGGACTGAAAATGAGAGGCAGGATAACTAGATAGAGCTTTCTACATGTAAGGGCCAAGGAAAGGTATTCCTTATGGGACTAAAAATGAGAGGCAGGATAACTAGATAGAGCTTTCTACATGTAAGGGCCAAGGAAAGGTATTCCTTATGGGACTAAAAATGAGAGGCAGGATAACTAGATAGAGCTTTCTACATGTAAGGGCCAAGGAAAGGTATTCCTTATGGGACTAAAAATGAGAGGCAGGATAACTAGATAGAGCTTTCTACATGTAAGGGCCAAGGAAAGGTATTCCTTATGGGACTAAAAATGAGAGGCAGGATAACTAGATAGAGCTTTCTACATGTAAGGGTCAAGGAAAGGCCACTTCCAAGCATGCAGGCACTCGGTGCAGATCTATGGCTGACTGCTCTTTAAGATGTGTTCTTAAATGAAAACTAATTACACTGGTACCTGTAAAGTTTAAATTGCTGGCTTGCTCTTTATTACTTGATTTACTAGAAGTGGCAAATCAAATCTTACAATATATAAAGTGATCTCTCTTTATGCCAACACCCCTTTACTCTGATCACCAGGTATAGGCATTATACAAGTATGAAATAAGAAGTATCACTCTACTATATAACACCACTTTTATTATACCATGAACTTTGCCTTGTGTTATAGGGGTCATAAAGCAGGTGCACTGTATATAGTTAGTGTTTTTCCTTTTATACAGGTTGAGTCACCCATATCCAAAATGCTTGGGACCAGGAGTATTTTGGATATCGGAATATTCCGTATTTGGGAATATTTGCATATCATAATGAAATTTCTTGGGAATGGGACCCAAATCTAACTACAGAATGCATTTATGTTTATACACACAGCCTGCAGGTAACTTTATGCAATATTTGCAAAAATGTTATGGCTCAAACAAAGTTTGTGTACATACATGAAAATCAATTATGTTTTATATACAGCTGTGGCCAAAAGTTTTGAGAATGACACAAATATTGGTTTTCACAAATTTTGCCGCTTCACTGTTTTAGAACTTTTTGTCAGATGTTACTATGGTATACTGAAGTAAAATTACAAGCATTTCATAAGTGTTAAAGGCTTTTATTGACAATTACATTAAGTTTATGCAAAGAGTCAATATTTGACTGATGGCCGCCCATTCTTGCCTAATCAATGCTTGGAGTTTGTCAGAATTTGTGGGTTTTTGTTTGTCCACCCGTCTCTTGAGGATTGACCACAAGTTCTCTATGGGATTAAGGTCTGGGGAGTTTCCTGGCCATGGACCCAAAATTTTGAGGTTTTGTTCCCTGAGCCACTTAGTTATCACTGTTGCCTTATGGCAAGGTGCTCCATCATACTGGAAAAGGCATTGTTCGTCACCAAACTGTTCTTTGATGGTTGGGAGAAGTTGTTCTTGGAGGATGTTTTGGTGCCATTCTTTATTCATAGCTGTGTTCTTTGGCAAAATTGTGAGTGAGCCCACTCCATTGGCTGAGAAGCAACCCCACACATGAATAGTCTCAGGATACTTTACTGTTGGCATGACACAGGACTGATGGTAGCTCACCTTTCCTTCTCCAGACAAACGTTTTTCTAGATGCCCAAAACAATCTGAAAGGGGATTCATCAGAGAAAATAATTTTACCCCAGTCTTCAGCAGTCCAATCCCTGTACCTTTGGCAGAATATCAGTCTGTCCCTGATGTTTTTCCTGGAGAGAAGTGGCTTCTTTGCTGCTCTTCTTGACACCAAGCCATCCTCCAAAAGTCTTCGCCTCACTGTGCGTGAAAATGCACTCACACCTCTCTGCTGCCATTCCTGGGCAAGCTCTGCACTGGTGGTGCCCCGATCCTGCAGCTGAATCAACTTTAGGAGACGCTCCTAACGCTTCCTGGACGTTCTTGGGCGCCCTGAAGCCTTCTTTACAACTATTGAACCTCTTTCCATGAAGTTCTTGATGATCTGATTAATGGTTGATTTTGGTGCAATCTTACTAGCAGCAATATCCTTGCCTGTGAAGCCTTTTTTGTGCAAAGCAATGATGACTGCAAATGTTTCCTTGCAGGTAACCTTTGTTAACAGAGGAAGAACATTGATTTCAAGCTCCACCCTCCTTTTTAAAGCTTCCAGTCTGTTATTCTAACTCAATCAGCATGACAGAGTGATCTCCAGCCTTGTCCTCGTCAACACTCTCACCTGTGTTAACTAGAGAATCACTGACATGATGTTAACTGGTCCTTTTGTGGCAGGGCTGAAATGCAGTGGAAATGTTATTTTTGGGATTAAGTTCATTGCCATGGCAAAGAGGGACATTGCAATTCATCTGATCACTCTTCATGACATTCTGGAGTATATGCAAATTGCCATCATACAAACTGAAGCAGCAGACTTTGTAAAAACCAATACTTGTGTCAGTCTCAAAACTTTACACATTATACACCCAGACTGAAGGTAATTTTATACAATCTTTTTAATAATTTTGTGCCTTTAAACAAAGTTTGTGAACCTTCAAAAAGCAAAGGTTTCACTATCTCAGTCATGCAAAAATAAACCCGTATTTCTGAATATTTGGATATGGGAGACTCCACCTTTACATACTTTACATGAGTTGTGAGATGCTGAAGGGGATGTTATTGTGTTTTTATAGGGCAGTGCCTACCTTCAGATGAAATATCAGCTATATTTAAAGTAAGTGCCATAATTGACTTCTGTCCCATGTTTGTTACATTTCTATTCTTGCAGCTAATATGTTGTCTCTTTGTTTGTTTGTTTTTTAAAGTTATTGCACAAACATTAGTTACTATCTTCTTTTGAAAGCAAAAAGAATGTCAATCACTGGCCACCCTGTGATAGAAAGATTGGTCACATACCGGAACGTAAGTCCTACTGGGGCAAATGTGTTTCTTGTGTTCTATGTTATTTTTACAGAAAGAGTTGTTTATTTCCACCATTTTCTCCTATATTCTCTCCTTGCCGATCATCCCTTTTTTTATATATATATAATTTTGCTGCGCTATCATTCCTACCCTGCTGCCCATTCTGATTGCCCTCTGTCCTTTCCCTGCTGCCTTTACCTTATCTGCTCCTACCCTGCAGCCCTCTGTCCTTTCCCTGCTGCCTTTACCTTATCTGCTCCTACCCTGCTGCCTTTACCTTATCTGCTCCTACCCTGCTGCCCTCTGTCCTTTCCCTGCTGCCTTTACCTTATCTGCTCCTACCCTGCTGCCCTCTGTCCTTTTCCTGCTGCCTTTACCTTATCTGCTCCTATCCTGCTGCCCTCTGTCCTTTCCCTGCTGCCTTTACCTTATCTGCTCCTACCCT
This sequence comes from Taudactylus pleione, assembly GCA_031769625.1. NCBI lineage: Eukaryota > Metazoa > Chordata > Amphibia > Anura > Myobatrachidae > Taudactylus > Taudactylus pleione. Next base: position 1,189,065 of record JAUIMM010000603.1, on the reverse strand, counting down.
GCTGCCTTTACCTTATCTGCTCCTACCCTGCTGCCCTGTCCTTTCCCTGCTGCCTTTACCTTATCTGCTCCTACCCTGCTGCCCTCTGTCCTTACCCTGCTGCCTTTACCTCATCTGCTCCTACCCTGCTGCCTTTACCTTGTCTGCTCCTACCCTGCTGCCCTCTGTCCTTTTCCTTCTGCCTTTACCTTATCTGCTTCTACCCTGCTGCCCTCTGTCCTTTCCCTGCTGCCTTTACCTTATCTGCTCCTACCCTGCTGCCCTCTGTCTTTTCCCTGCTGCCTTTACCTTATCTGCTCCTACCCTGCTGCCCTGTCCTTTCCCTGCTGCCTTTACCTTATCTGCTCCTATCCTGCTGCCCTCTGTCCTTTCCCTGTTGCCTTTACCTTATCTGCTCCTACCCTGCTGCCTTTACCTTATCTGCTCCTACCCTGCTGCCCTGTCCTTTCCCTGCTGCCTTTACCTTATCTGCTCCTACCCTGCTGCCCTCTGTCCTTACCCTGCTGCCTTTACCTCATCTGCTCCTACCCTGCTGCCTTTACCTTGTCTGCTCCTACCCTGCTGCCCTCTGTCCTTTTCCTTCTGCCTTTACCTTATCTGCTTCTACCCTGCTGCCCTCTGTCCTTTCCCTGCTGCCTTTACCTTCTCTGCTCCTACCCTGCTGCCCTCTGTCCTTTCCCTGCTGCCTTTACCTTATCTGCTCCTACCCTGCTGCCCTCTGTCCTTTTCCTGCTGCCTTTACCTTATCTGCTCCTACCCTGCTGCCCTCTGTCCTTTTCCTGCTGCCTTTACCTTATCTGCTCCTACCCTGCTGCCCTCTGTCCTTACCCTGCTGCCTTTACATTATCTGCTCCTACTCTGCTGCCTTCTGTCCTTTCCCTGCTGCCTTTACATTATCTGCTCCTACCCTGCTGCCCTCTGTCCTTTCCCTGCTGCCTTTACCTTATCTGCTCCTACCCTGCTGCCCTCTGTCCTTTCCCTGCTGCCTTTACCTTATATGCTCCTACCCTGCTTGCCTTATGTCTCTCTTTTGCAATCACTCCTCCTTATCCAGTCTGCTCCTTACATTGCTTGTCCTCCATCCCTCCCCTGTTGCTTTACTCCTCCCATGCCCTATCACTACTTCTCCCTTTGTGATTTATATCAACAATAAACTTATTGTGAAAATAGGTTTGGGGAATGACAAGTCTTTGAGCAGAACTTTACTTTCTCTCCAGAAACAATTAGCTTTAATATATAATAATCTCCATAAACTTCATCATTTCAGTTGATTAATGACCTGGCAGTTGTGGATCAGCAATTGTCTCCAGAAATGCGCTTGCTTCTAACTCTAGATTTGCAAAGAAACACCCCAGCAACAAAACTTCACACCAGTCAGACTAAAGCGTCCAAAAAATCTGCAGCCAAGGTAAATAATTTTTAAGTAATATGTTATCGATAACCGTGCTCTCTGCAGTTCCCCAGTCAGAATTGCTAGAAGTAGGCAGGGTTACAGTTGTTGAGAGAGGTGTGGGGAGAATTACAGGAGGGCAGAAAGTCTGAAGTATATAACATTACTTGTTTGTCACTGTCCATGTTAGCTGTAAACAGAGAACATCAATATTAAATACTCAGTTGTCTTCAATATTTTCCCGTCTTGCGCGTTTAAAACTAAAAAACTGCCATCTCCATTCCTTCCCACCCTAATGTTTCCAGCCGTCCTCATAGACCATGCTGGGAGACCTGGTATAAGACATGTTGTTGTTTTTGTGCAGTACTTGTGCGACCAGGCCCACCATGTACGGGACTTGATCCGTCCTAGCAGATAGACCTTGTAATGTGAAATCAGGACTTGCTTGAAATTCACTAGCAACAATCTTTTATTTAATTGGTGTTGTATTGTGTAATCTGGACAATGTATTGGTAATACACTGTGTTTATTGTGTATAAAATAGCACTCGCTCGCAGACGCCGAGGTTGCTGAAGACTCTGATTTGGATGAAGAAGATGCTCTAAATTACTACAAGATGATGGCAAATAAATTGTTAGAAAAAAGGAAACGCGGGGAGGAAGAGGCAGTGTAAGTAAATAGTGGTTTATAGTGGGGGATACTGGAGAGGTTCATAATCGTTCCCTAATGGTGATTCTGTTTTTCTAGTGATGAGTTTGTGTCTGAAGAAATGGATCCAAATGCAAAGAGAGCAATTACTTACCAGGTAACTGAGAGCAGCAGACCCGCAGGACAGCCTCCTGTGTGCCATAAGGACTGATGATGTACACACTATCCTGTAATGAAATCCTAAGAAATTACACTTTTATTTTTTTAGAGCGATGGTATAAGAAAACTTACATTTGTTACACAAAAAGTGCAAGAATCCCTTTTTAAAATGTATTTGATTTAAGCCACTATTTCATAGGTGCTTTTCATATTGATTTATTTATTTTTGTGTCCCCTTCTGCTCCTTTGCTGCTGCTATCCCCTTATACCAATGGCATTCTGAGAGCACAGTCAGTCCGTGTTATAGTAATTTTTGCAGACTACACTGTGACCGGGCCCTGACCATGTGAAGGCAGCTAAACCCATGTCTGTGTTTTCAACTAAACGTCAAAACTGTTACATTTTTGATTGCTTGAGGCTTAGCTAGAATAGAAACAGCCTGAATGTTCCTATGCAGCACAAGAGATACTATTAACCCGTAGAATTTTGATCATTAGCCCTATAGATACTGAAGATGGGATAATACCAAACGTCATCTAAACTAGAAAATGTTCTACCTGCTAATCTGGAGACTAGTGTTATCGATCTCCTTATAGAGCAATATCACAATAGGAGAACACTCTACATACTATGGGATTATTCTAGCCATTTTCTACTATCAATTAATAACACTGAGAGGGGGATTTGGGATAGATTAGCCAGAAACAGTATATCCTTCAAGTACCATCTTGTCAATAAAAATATTTTATTGCTGAAACACAGTGACCATATGTGACACGCAAACTATACCTTATTAATAACGGATACCATAGACCTATACAGAGTCACATGTTCAGATATAATCGTATCACTATGTCCTGTCAGCAGCGATTAGGTATAATACAGTAGCATTGGTGTATCCTAGCTGCAGTAGATTAGGGTTCCCCATGAGACATTAAAGTCAATAAGTGCACAAAGCTAATAATCTGTGACCTAAAGACTTGCAAGGCAATTAAATGTATTTCTCCTAAATTGTACAAAACAGCAAAAATTTATAAAGAACTAAAAATGTCCACGTTTGAGATAAAACAAACTGAACTATTCGAAAACTGAGTGATCTGATACATAAATATAAGTAAGAAGCAATAAATACACAGTGATAATTATATTGTTTACTGGCATGCAGCCTATAGGTGCCCATACACGGTACGATTTTTTACCCGATGTGGACAGTTTCGACGGGTTGTACAGACCAACCGTATGAAAATAGGTGTTTTTTGTGTGTTCTGCGACCCCGATGCGCGTCCCTGCCGTCCTCGAGTTGGATCGCAGATCAGATGGTTTTGCGGAGAGATCTACGATCTTTTGAGTACAATGTGATACACTTCTATGCATCTTATCCTATGATCGTAACAATCAATCGTACACCATTTGACCACATCGTATGAAGAATTTCAAGGGCAAGCGTAGAAAACACATCTTACCAACTTTGAATTGCACGGTGTATGGGGGGCCTTATGGTCATCTCACCTTTTTTCTATACTACTTACACTTATTTTTCTAATGATCTACTTTTTTAAACCACAATTTCACTGTAATAATGTGATTTAAGTAATTTTACTAATAAATATTAAAAGCATTGAGTCATATTGCAGTCGTCAGTGACAGCACCCCCCTACATAGATCAAATATAGGGTAACCTACTTGTAAGTGTAACTTAGGGGCATATGTATCAAAGCTTGATGTGAAATATATATCTCTAACTAATCGGCTCCAAACTATCATTTCTTAAACACAGTCTGCAAAATGTAAGTTAGAAGCTGATTGGTTGGTGATATATAGCTTAACAATTTTATCTCACATCAAGCTTTGATACATATGCCCCTTAATACGATAATGGGACCACCTGATCTACACACCTCACACTAATACCAGTGCGGAAAAACACAGTTCCCTATTTATTTATTTTTTCAGTAATGGGAGATATCTTTAAAATTTTGTGCATTCTTTCAGTAAGGACTGGTTTAATTGTCTTTGTTAAAGGTTGTGGATAGTTATACTATAATTATTTGAGGCACTTAAAATGATAGGGTCATGGTCTAAACCTTGATTATGCAGACTGTAATTTGTTCCTTGTTACTGGCCTTCTAAACTTTGTGTTTGCTTCTTGCTGAAAACACTGGAGAGGAGGTGACATGTATTGCTGTGCAATGTACTTGCATGAATACAGACATTTATAGGCAAATTAGGAACTAAAGGAAATCTGCAGTGAAACCAGGTGAATTATTAATTAGCAAACCTAATATCTTGGTTTGATTTTTGCTGCACATTCTATGATGGGTGGTCCTTTGCAAAATAAGTGTTATCGTTCTAATAGGCAGTGTCTATTTATGTAACACATGGTTTGTTATGTAACACAAGCGGCTATTTTATTATATTTGTTCTGTGTTCTAAATCTTCACTCCATTCCCATTTCAGATTGCAAAAAATAAAGGCCTTACACCAAAAAGAAAGAAGATTGACCGCAACCCTAGAGTTAAACACAGAGAGAAGTACCGACGTGCCAAGATCCGTAGAAAGGGACAGGTATGTTTCATTAGTGTGTCAGACAATTATGTGCATGTTCTACTATATTCTCTAATTAAATCTGTTAGTAGCGTGGTCTGTTATAGATCTGCAAAACCATCAAATTTAATATTGACTTGCTCTGTGTTCTTGTGTCAACTGCTGGAGACCTCCGCAAAAGAACATCAATGATCTCTCTTAGCTTCCTACTACAGTATTTTTATCCAGATTATCTAAAATGAAACATGCTATGTAAAATGTATTGTATACTACTTGTCATCCGATCTTGGTGACAGTGCTAGCTAACGCTGGGTTAAGTGGGTTGGACCACAGGAGTAGGCACTAGAAGACTAATCTGACTGGCTCCACCCCCCTACATAATCTCTCCTGCTTCCCTGAAGCTTTTGTGGAGTGAGGCACAATGTTTCTCTGCTCCTTAAAGTTAGCTTTACTTTTTTGATTTGTCATCAGCCTCAGCTCCTGTTTACAGGGCTCAGGCAGTCAGAACGGTTCCACTTAGTCAGGGTTATAGGAATACCCGCTCTGCCCCAGCTTTCTTATAGCGTCTGTGAATTCAGTGCACAGATCACCAGTTCTATCTGAGTAGGTTCCAGGAACACAGGTGGGCACAAAAAGCTGGGGAGAGTGTTTTTTCCTCTGATAATCCAGCTACTGTGTGTAGTGCAGGGCTGCTGCAATAGAAGTCCCAACAGCACCACCTGTGAATGGACCCTGTGTCCCAGGTATTCTCCCTTTCACAGACCAGCAAGCTTATAGGATAGGCCCTGCTCCTTCCTCCTTGAGATCCTGAGGCACTATTACTTCAGAGCTAGGGATGTCCAGGCTCGGTTTTACTCGGATTTACTCGGTTCTTATCGCCACTTTACCGCAAATTCGGATTTATTCTATTGGCTATCCAAAACACATGATAGGCAATAGCCAATAAAATGCCGTTTAAAGATCCGAGTAAATCCGAACCCGCTCACCGTTCAGACCAGTGCTGCAGCTTCAGGACATCCACAGACTGCTGTGCAGGTTTAAGTGGTTGTGGTCTTTGGAGGGGGGTTCAGTGGCTTATCAAGAGTTGTTTTTAGCCTGATAACACTGTGTGAGGGGAGAGCGCCTCAAATACTGCTGCATTTTGAATCTCCTGCACTTTTTCAGTGTAAATTTAGGCAGGGAAAGAGATATATATATATATATATATATATATATATATATAATTGCCTGGGTGTAACATGTGCTTGAATTTATGTTGTTTCAGCTGCTGTGTTTGTGGGAAACTCCTGCACTTTTTCAGTGTGAATTTAGGCAGGGGAAAGATTCTGCCTAACTTTCACCCTTGGTAGACCAAATCCGTGAGGCCTCAGTATTATATAGGCGATGTGACTTTGGATGTAGCCTAATTGTTGTCTAAGATTTCAGCTCTGGCAGTATTAGCCAGATGTTCGCTTTGGCTCAGGATCTGGAATCCAAGTGCACCCTGGAAGTTGTCCCTTTTGAGGGGTATACAATGTTTGGTCCTGAACTCACTAAAATTATTTCTCAGGCAACAGGGAAAAAGTCTGTATTTGCCGGTTTTACTTCAAAGATCTAAGTCTTTTCGGGTCCGTCCTTTTCGCATGGCGGGGAGTAATAGATTTACTACATTTAGAGGTCGGTTTTCTTCTTTTCGCCGTGGTTCCTTTCGAGGCAGGGGAATCGCTGTCACTCAATGTCCCGGCAGAAAGCCTGCTGATCGGCTGGCTGCCTGACGGTTTGGGGAGCCCCTGTTGGCCTCCGATAGTGGGGGCCCACTTTCTTCAGTTTCGGGATTTCTGGGCTCTGTCAGGAGCAGATCGTTAGTCACAGAGCATTCTGGATCTGGTGGGTCCCTGTCCAAATAGTTTCTTTGCTTCTCCTCTACATCAAGACCAAGTTCGTCAAGAGGATATCAGGACTGCAGAGCAATGAGGTCAGGGTTTCTACTCTCATCTCTTAAGAAAGGCAAATGGTTAGTTCTGGCCTATTCTGAATTTAAAAGGGCTCAATCTTCATTTAGAGATGGCACACTTCGAGATGGTCTCTGCGTTCTGTCCTCAATTCAATATTAGAAGGGGAATTTTTGGCATCCCTGGATGTCAAAGATACCTACCTTCATGTTCCAATTTGGCAGGGTCATCAAAGGTTATGAGAGTCCATCACGTCTAGTTCAGAGCTCTTCCGTTCGGTTTATCCACGGCTCTCAGAGTGTTTACGAAGATAATGGCTCACATGGTAGCCTTACTCAGAAAAAAGGGTGTTACCATCATTCCATATTTTAATGGCCTGTTGGTAAAAGCAGGTTCCGAGTCTATGCTGATGCAGCATTTGAAGGTAGTCAAGGAAATGTTGGAATCCCACGGGTGGGTACTCAACTATCCAAAATCCAATCTAATTCCATCTCAGCAGATGATCTTTTTAGGTCTCCTCTTCGATACTTGCGTTCAGTGAGTCTATATTTTTTCAGTAAAGATTCAGGATCTACAGTCCTTGGTCAGAACTATAATTCAGCTTCCACAGGTTTCTATCCTCAGCAGTATGAAGCTTCTGGGGAAGATGTTGGCATCATTCGAGGCAGTTTCTTTTGCCAGGTTCCATTTCCGTCCTCTGCAGGCCCAGATTCTGGCCCATTGGGTCCAAAAGGATCTTCATTTGGACAAGCAGTTTTTCGCTTGTGGCCTCAGACACGAAAATCTCTTCAGTGGTGGCTACAGCCTCAGAACTTGCCCAGGGGCAATCCCTTCTAGATTTGGGATTGGACCCTGGTCACCACCGACACCAGTTTGATTGGTTGGAGTGCGGTGACTCTTGGCCTTCAGTTTCAGGGCCACTGGTTGAGGTCCGAGGCGTGGCTCCCAATCACCATTCTGGAACTAAGAGCTGTCAGATTGACACTTCTGCAGGCTCAGGACGTCCTGTACAAGAAGCCAGTTTGCATTCAATCGCACAATGCCGCCATGGTGGTGTAAATTGCCAGGGAGGCAATCAAAGTCGCCAGGCTATATTGGAGGTAGCTCAGAGGCACCCAGGTAGAGTCCTGGGTGCCTGCTATATCGGCCATCCACATTCCCGGGATGGAGAACTGGGAGGCAGACTTTCTAAGTTGCCGCTCAGTGCACCCAGGGAAGTGGGAACTCCATCAGGAGATTTTTCAGACCATAGCAAACCATTGAGGTATGCCTGATTATAGTCCTGATGGTTTTTCGCCTTAAGAAGAAGTTGCCAATTTATAGAGCCAGGTCCAGGGACCCTTGGGCAACTTTGGTGGACGCTTTGTCGGTTCTGTGGTCCTGCAGTCAGGAAGCCTGTTATGTTCAAAATTTACCACTGAGTCTGACGCCTGTGGTGTGAACGCCGTCATCTTTTGGCCAAGGTTTTCTGGCTCCCGTCTTCTGTTATTTTACAAGAGGGATTGTCAAAAGTTCTCCGCCTGTCTTCTTTAAAGGGGCAGGTGTCAGCCCTTTCTGTGCTATTTCAGAAATGTTTAGCAGTCATTTCGGAGGTGCAGACGTTTCTGCAGTGAATGCTTCGAATCCAACCACCTTATATTCCTCCTTGGGTTTTAAATTTGGTCCTGGACGTACTTCAAAAACCACGTTTTGGACCTTTTAGAAATGGTAGAGTTGCGCTATCTTAACTTGAAGGTTGTCTTCCTTCTAGCCATCGCTTCGGCTAGAAAGGGGTCTGAACTAGTGGCATTGTCCTGCTCGCCTCCCTTAATTTTTCATGCAGGTAGGGTGGTATTACGGACTAAGCCGTCTTTCTTGCCTAATGTGTGTGAGTTTCATATGAATCAGGACAATGTTCTTCCTTCTTTTCCGGGTTCTTCTTCATCTTCGTCGCTCCATCACTTAGATGTGGTGAGAGCATTAAGGATTTACATTCATCGTACCTCAGTCTTCCGCCATACTGATTCTCTTTAATTCCTAGTGGATGCTTCGAAACATGGTTGGCCGGCCTCCAAGCATTCTATTGTCAGATGGTGGAGGACAGCTATTCGTCCGGCATATCTGTCCTCTGATCTCTGCCAGTTCCTACTTCACTCAAGGTCCATTCAACATGGGCGGTCGTGGCATGTTGGGCGGTTCGCCGTGGTTCTTCTGTAGAACAGTTGTGCAAGGCAGCAACCTGGTCTTCTGTGCATACGTTCACCAGGTTTTATTTTTTTCATATTTATGGTTATGCCAAGGCTGGTTTTAGCCAGCATGTATTGCGTGCGGCCTTGCAGTTGAGGTCTCCCCGTTAGGCTTGCTGTGGAAAACCCCAGCGTCACCATAAAATCCTTTCCTTGTCCTCCATCTGGGGGACACTGCGATCCCTCCCTTTCTAGCCATTTGCTGTTATTGATTTGTTTTATGTTTTTTATTGTGGTGCTTCCTCAAAATGGCTTTGTTAGAAAATAACTGAAGGCGCATACACACTTAACGATATGCTCCATGAGCGATATCTTTAAGTGTTTGGCCTTGTTTGCCTGGGCTCTCCCGGGCAAACGACATTGGGCATACACACTCAACGATATATTGTTAATGATATCGTTCAGTGATGTCACACTGCACTTCCACGAACATGCAGTGCCTGATGATATCGTCGGGTTCCCCTTCATGTTCGGGCGACGGCAGACATTTGTTAACTATCCGCGGGAGCGTGCCTTGTTAACGATATCATGCATACACACTGGACGATATTAACGATAACGTTATTGTCCATATCTTTCACTTTATCGTCTAGTGTGTGTGAGCCTTGAGGATTCAGGGAAGCAGGAGGGGTTATGTAGGGGGGTGGAGCTAATCAGATTAGTCTTCTAGTGCCTACTCCTGTGGTCCAACCCATTTCACCCATCGTCAGCAAGCAGTGTCCCCCAGATGGATGACGAGGAAAGGATTTTACAGCGAGTACATCAAAAATCCAATTGTTTTGCAGCATGTTTTAAAATATTCCATTCTGATCAGTACATTTATAGTACTGTCTTGTTCAGTTGTTGCAAGTTGGAAATCTCAAAATTAAGTCTATGAAATGTTTTCATATACATTGTTACATCCAACATTTGGGGAAGGTTCTCTATTTTAATTGCAATATATGCTTTATCTGTAATCAGGTATCCTATCGTACAATCGTATAACGTATAACTCCTAACACAACACTATTTGTGCAAGCTAATTGGGGATACATTGGACTACTGACTTTTATCTTTTCAGTCTTTTCTCCTTTATGACTTTGTGTCTATATACATATAATGTGTTTTTTTTTTTTTCAACTTTGTTCCAGGTGCGTGAGGTCCGTAAGGAAGAGGTCAGATATTCCGGGGAGTTATCTGGAATCCGTGCTGGAGTTAAGAAGAGTATTAAGCTTAAATAAAGAATTTATAAAATTTGTTACCCCAGATTGTATAATAAACATTTGTATTGTAACACTATTACTCTGCATTTATTTCCAATCATGAACATTATTATTAATTATCATAGTCATACCAACTGTAATATGATGAATAATTTGAAAAACAAAGTTTAAATGAAAACTTTATTTAGATACCCACATATTCATCTTTTTATATTTGTCTTAAGTATTTTTTTTAAATGTCCAATCTGCTGTCACTGGGCTGTCTGAGTGTGTTGAGTTTGAGGAGACCTGTGTTGCTGGTGCACCGCCCCTTCAAAAAGGGAGGTCTTGACTGGAAAGCTCCACATCCACTCTTTTTGTGTTGGGTGTAGAAACATTTGTTCCTCCAATCGTAGCTCCTCCCACTGCTAGGAAGACACTATACTAGTCCTGGTTATCTTCCTGGTTAATAGAGTCCAATTTTAAATCGACACCAATGAATTCTTTGTGCCTGTAGTAACCTAAGAGCAAGGTTCTTTCTTAGATGATATCCATACATCATGGTTGTACAATTTGTGGTATCATCTGTAAAACCCATTTTGGAATCAATGGTGCAAACGGTTTAAAAATTTTAATATAGACCATGGTAAGTGTGGCCAGAGCCCCAGTCCACATGGTCAAGATGGCAGTCATGGCACTGAGGGAGTTATTCCCTAGCGCTGCTGCGCCCTTTTCATATGAGATATCGGCGCTAAGCACCATGCACTATAAATGTGTTTTCATATTTAATGTGCTATTTGCGGTTGTAGATTTTCATGTTAAATGTATACACTATACACTTGTAAGGAATGTATAGGGAATTGCCATCTTCTGTGACATAGGAATTATATGGTCATTGTCTTGGCTAGCAGGGGGTTTGATGTTAACTCGCCAAGGTTTTGTTTAAAGCACTTTCTTTGAAACACACTCTTGAGGAGTATTCCTGTATTGTGAAATTTTCTAAGTAGGTGTTTAAGAAAAAAACAGTTATATGCTAAAACAGACAAACTGGTTTGGGTGGTATATGTATGAAAGGAAGAATAAATTGTTCAGCTCCTTTGAAATATAAGATGTATTTGTATTTTGAGAGACAGTTGGCTAATTGGTATACTAATCCTAGAGGTTGGGGCAGGTCTGTAGCCTGTTGTGTTGTGTCCTCTTGCTATAAAACCGGATATGCGAGCCCTGAGTGTGTGTATCCTTTGAACATCAAGGACTGTACGTCTGTGACATCTTGCATGCTGTGAATTGTCCCAAGCACCTTTAGCAACAGGACTTGTCTTTTTTAAGACATTGAGCAATAAACATCTTGTCTTCAGACATCTGCATCTGTTGTATCCTGTGACCACCATAGTAGTGTAAAACGCTGTTCCGTTCTCCAGCTGCTCTGGAAAAGCCCAGAGTCTCCAATCTGAAACCCTTTGTCAGCTACACTGCAGGGGAAGCAGTCAGGAAGCCGACGGACGGAATCTCGACCGTTGGCTTCCCGACGTCTAATCCCGGCAAGGGGTTAAATGACAGGCGTCGAAATCCCGGCACCTGTCATTTTACCTACGCCGGGAGCCCCGACACCCGTCTTACCGATTGAAGGTAAGCCCGAGCGCGGACAGCCGCGTGGGGGTTAGGTTTAGGGTTCCCGGGGGGGACTTAGGGTCAGGCACTCCCCCTGGGAGTTTAGGGTTAGGCTAGGGGAAGGGAGGATTAGGGTTAGGCACCCCTCCCCGCCCCCAGGGAACTTAGGTTTAGGCGGCGGGGAAGGGGGGGTTAGGTTTCGGCACTTAGAGGGGGGATTAGGGTTAGGCACCCCTAAGAGACGGTTAGGGGGTAGAATAGGGTAGGAAATATTTACCTTGGGACGATCTGGATTTTCACAGCTGCCGGGATGCCGCTGTGCTTTGAACCGCCGGCCGCAATCCTACTGAATCCACCCTGCAGACTGACCCAGCGTAAGGGACCAGTGGGGATTAGCTGACCCTACCCAAGAGTGTTTCAGCAGTGCTCACACATACCCAGAAGTAAGCAGTTCAAGGTGCCGGTGTAGGAACCTGGTGGTGGCAGGGAAATATCACCGTGGGAGGAGTCAGTAACAGGCGGTTACTGACGGTGAGAGGGAGTTTCTAGGAGTAGTGACAAGCACACTAAGGTTACTCCGGGACAAGTAACCACCCTCTATTTTATCAGTGGACAAATATCTGTGATCCTGTCACAGTAAGCAAAAGACTTTCTATAGACCAAACCAAAATCACCCTTCCATGTAAAGGAGGACAGGCTTGCATCTGGGTAGGCAGCTGCTTCTGTTTTTTTTTTAGATTTGATGGGAGTTCACCGCCACTACCTGTGTACTGTGATAGTTTCCCTGGGTGGGTTTAAGATTAATATGCTGACCTTTCCTTTAGATTCTACAGAAAAAGGGTTAGTATGTTTCCAGACTTTGGATTTCTCTCCAGTAGTGATGGTCAAATGCACATCTGAAGATGAGCCGACTACGGTACCAGAATCTACAATACCTACAATAAAGCACAATCCTAATTCCAAACAGTTATGACACCCGCTTGAGGGTAAGCACTAATTTTATAAAATTATTGCTTCAGGCTTACCCATGGCCTCAACTGCTTTGTGCAGATTTATTGTTTCGGGGTACATTTCTTCACCCAAATATAGAGCAGCTACAATTTATGGAAATTGAACAGTAACTGCTCAAAAACAAAGGAGGGTCTGTGTCAGTACTTGATACTTTTATGCAAGCAAGAAAAGAGCATTTTTATAGATTGTTACAGTTTGAAGATGGGTTTATTTTATTATCTGAAAGCAAAGTGGATCCAATTTAAGCTACTGTTTCAAGCAGTTGAAGGAATTTGTCCGGACATTAAACATTCCTAGATCTACAGTGTCAACGTGTGTACCGGGAATACCTAAAACCCCTGCTAGCCAGGACAATTACCATATAATTCCTATATGGCGGGCAACTTTAAATGACCACCCTGTTGTGATATTAGGCCAAACAGATCGAGTGGACAATTGGTAAGTGTGCATAGCTTACAAATCGTCCACTCGGACGGCGGATCGGTATACTTAGCATTAGCTTTATCAAGGCAGGTAACCTTTGACCCTATGGAACCTGATTTTGATAGGACACTGCCTCTTTTCTTGCCAGTTTCTGCAGCAATTTATTACAAAAATTCACTTAGTATGTTTTTATTTTTATACTCCTTTTACTCAACTTTTGCAATCTATTGCTGTATGCCTATTTGTATTAATTTATTTTTATTTGCAACATTGTGATTACTTTGTCAACTTAAACACAATTTAATAAATTCAGTGTTACTTCTTCAGGTTCCATAGGGATAATGTGGTTGGAGTGATCCAGGCACCAAACAGTTAAAGCTTTCAGCTCCCAGGATGCCTCTGGTTGTACTCCACATATATCCCGCACCTGGCCACAGGCCTTCAGTTGTTCGTTTGGTGCGGCCGGATTCAGACGCACCTTTGTAACGGGACTGCTCAGGCAGTCCTAAGCTTTTATTTGATGACTTATTTTCTATGTTTTGAGTTAGCAGTGCTGAGCGTCTGAATTAAGACGCATGCACTGGGACTCTGTCTACTTCCGCCGGGCCGTAACATCGCTGGTGATTTCGGCGGGTCACGGCAGAGCTTGCTGCTAGCAGCGATACTGGGGCCCAGTCTGCATCCAGATGCACGGAGATATCAGGTAAGGCGATTCCTCGTTAACGGGGAATCACGAGCGGCAGTCCTCTCTTCCAGAGACGCACCGGAAGCCGCTCCAGTGAGGGCCCGGTACGTCCGCGTTCTCACTAGACCACTGGGGCCTTATCGTCTGACGCCGGGGATCGCCAGCAGACGCTTCTGCTGCCATGAGGCCAGCGTACCTGGCTGGTTGATGCAGCTTAGGGGAGGTAGGCTCTCTCCCCGGCAGCTCCTCCGACCCAGACGCAGTTCCTTCAAGAGTTTTAGTGCGTCTGGGTCGCTCCTACCCGCCTCTTGTATACGAGACGCTCACAGTCCACTATTGGTGTGCTGTTGTAGCTGTTGGTCTCAGGAGGTTTTGGGTCAGTCTCCCTGTATACCTCTCCCATGGGTCGGGTATATAGTGCTCTATATCCTACCAAGCATCATGTTTTTAGTAGTTGATTCAGAGCCCATTGCAACTAAATTATATATGCATTGTGTGTGTTTGCTAGCTGCTGTGTTGATACTGCCTTTTATTTTGACTGTCCGTTATAACAATCACTGTTTTTCTCCTCATCCCGCTGTTGCAGGTGTGGGTTTTTTTCTCTTTATACTTCATATTTACTTGTTATTTGTGAAGGCTGTCACATTACATTACTTTGCATTGTTACCTTTTAGAATTGATATGTCAAAAAGCAAGGGGAATCAGGAGGGTGAGGCCCCTTTGCTGGTTTCATGTAAAGCCTGTTTGGCGGGTTTGTCCTCTTAGGACTTGAAAAAGGATGGTTTGTCTGCTGTCTGTTCTAAAGAGCCACCTCACCAGTCCAGTATACCAGTCCCTGTACAAGAGCCATCTTGGGTGTCCTCCTTGTCTCATGTAATGAAGCAGTTTGTGGATTGTATGGCTACTCCCACACTGCATCCTTGTATGGGGTACCCACAGCATGCTATGTTTGCAACTCCTATACATCCTTCCTGGATGGATGCTTATGCCGACTCAAGTCAGAGTATGGCTCAGTCAGCTGTTGCGAGCAGGCCGGTAGTCACTAAGGCACCTAAACGGAAGTTATCTTTTTATCGGTCTGTTCAGCTTATGGCTTTAGACGCATCATCGGAGGAATCAGATGATGCGCAGGGTTCTTCTTAGGGGTCTACTTGGGAGAGGAGGACCATCCTTCTACAGTGGATGTTCCTTCTTTGGTGAGGGTGGTCAAGTCAATCCTAGATATACAGGATGATGAACCAGCTCCTAGTAAGAAGGCTCCAGTGTTTAAACCCCGGAAGGTGGTGGTAAAAGCTGAGTTTCCTAAATCCGGACAGCTCACTGAACTTATGTAAGAGGCATGGGCTAACCCGGATTAATTAATGTTACTAAAAGATTAGCATCGTTGAATCCTTTCCCAGCTTCTGAATGTACTAAGTGGGAAATCCCTTCTACTGTGGATGCTCATGTGATACACTTAGGAATGCTACGTTGCCTATTCCGTCAGCATCTTCTATTAAGGCTCCTACAGATAGAAAGATGTAAACATGTCTTAAGGCAATATATTCATCATCTGGAGCTGTTACTCGTCCAGCTATGGCTGGGGCTTAGGTAGCCAAAGCGGTTGAAGAATGTACAAGGGCATTGGAGGATTCTCTACCAGAAAACAGCTCACATATACCTCCCACATACGGGAAGCAGCCTCCTATTTGGGAGGAGCTGCAATAGATGCGAGACTCTTAGCTTCTAAAGCATCGGCAGCCTCAGTGATGGCTCGTAGGGTCCTTTTGGTTACGGTCCTGGAAAGCTCATACAGGGTCAAAGAAGACTCTGGAATCCTTACCTTTCTATGGAGCAGAGTTAGATAAGATAATAGCTACTCTGGCAGCTTCAAACACTGCAGGTCGGCCATCTAAGGCTACATTAAAGTCTAGGCAGTTTTTCTTTTCGGTCCTTTTGTCCTCAGGGACGAGCAAAGAAATAGTCTTCTTCCAGGCCATCTAGGTTTTGCAGGACAACCACGCGACAAACTAAAAGGTCTGGGCCGGCCAGACGTCCAGCTTCTAAGCCGGATGACAAACCCTCGGCCTGATGGGGTGGGCCTCCTCCTGGGGGATCCCAGGGTGGGGGCCGACTTCTTCAGTTTGTGGAGTACTGGCATCAAACAACAACAGATGCCTGGGTCCGAGAAGTGGTCTCTCGGGTAGGCCCTCACGTTCCGGAGGCATCCTCCCAAAGAGTTTTTTTTTTGCACAAATCTTCCATCAGATGCAGTCAAGGCCTTGGCCCTTCAGGAATCCATTTACTCCCTGCTGCAAGCAGGGGTAATAATCCCGGTTCCTGTGTTGCAATAAGGAAGGGGTTATTATTCCAATCTATTTTTGGTTCAGAAACTGAATGAGTATCATCGCCCTTTTCTAAATCTGAAAACCCTCAACAAATTCATCTGTGTACCCAAGTTCCGTATGGAAACTCTTCGGTCAATTATTTTAGCAATGAAGTCTGGGGATTTCATGGTTTCCATGGACATTCAAGATGCGTATCTGCATGTGCCTATTACGCCATCCCACCAACAATTTCTATGGTTTGCTATCCTGCAACAACATTACCAGTTTCACTGCCCTTTGGTCTATCTACGCCCCCTCGGGTCTTTACCAAAATAATGGCAGTTATGACTGCCTATCTCGGGCATCAGGAAATCTGAATAATACCATATCTGGATGACCTTCTTATATTGGCACAGTCGCCAGTTGTTTTACAACACCATCTCCAACTGATCATTGCCAGTCTACAGCAGCACGGCTGGTTCATCAATTGGAAGAAATCCTCTTTCTCCAACACATCAGATGGTACATCTGGGGGCACTTCTGGATTCTCAGGCACAAAGGGTATTTCTGCCAGAGGACAAAACTGCGTCCCTATCATTGCGAATATGGAAATTGCTACGAAAGAGAAGGATATCCATTCTATCAGCAATGCAGGTCCTGGGGTCAATGGTATCCACCTTCGACATGGTGGGGTATGCTCAGTTCCATTCCAGGCCTCTGCAAAAATTGATACTGTCCGTTCAACCTGGAGAGAATCATCTAATATGGTCCCAGAGGATCCTTCTCACTCTGGAGGTTAGTCTCTCTCTTGTGATGGCTGAAAAAGGATCATCTAGCCAAAGGTTGCCCATTTTGGATTCCAAATTGGGTGCTAGTCACCACGGACGCCAGTCTACGCAGATGGGGGGCAGTGACAGGCCATCACACTTTTCAGGGAAGATGGACGGAGCAGGAAAGTCATCTGCCCATAAACATTCTGGAGCTTCGAGCAGTATACAAAGCACTTATCATGGCACAGGACCTGCTCCAGGGCAGGGTGGTCCAGATCCAATTGGAATACATGACCACAGTAGCTTATCTCAATCATAAGGGAGGCACGCAGAGTCATGCAGCCAGGAAGGAAGTGACAAACATTCTGATTTGGGCAGAACGTCATCTTCCGGCGATCTCGGCAGTATTCATCCCGGGAGTCCTCAATTGGGAAGCAGACTTCCTAAGTTATCAGGACATACAGGACGGAGAGTGTTCTCTCCACCTGGGGGTTTTTCAACTCCTGGTGAACAAATGGGGCCTACCAGACATAGAACTCATGGCATCAAATCACAACCACAAGGTCCCCAGGTACAGTTCAAGCTGGCATATCCTTCCTCCCAAGGGTTCCTAGGAAATTCAAGCAGGAAGGCGGAACAGTAATACTAGTGGCTCCTGCTTGGCCCAGACATCATTGGTTCACCGACATACGGAATCTATCCATAGACAGACCGTATCCTCTTCCTCTATGGCTGGATATATTAGTGCAGGGTCCCTGCCTGCATCCAGACTTGCCTCGTCTGTCTTTGATGGCATGGCTCTTGAATCTTCCATCTTAAGAGCCAAAGGTTTCTCCAGCTCTGTGATTCAATCGATGCTTAACAATCCTCTGCCCGCATCTGTTACAGAGTAGAGTTTAGCATTCTTTTGGTCAGTGGTGTTCCCACAGAAAATATGACCTTAAGGTATTTAGTGTTTCCTGGGTACTGGCTTTTCTCCAGGCTGGATTAGACCTTGGTCTCCGCCTGGCCACTTTGACAGTGCAGGTTTCTGCACTGTCAGTTTGGTTTCAGAGAAAGATTGCTTCTTTACAAGATGTTAGAATTTTTTTTCAGGGGGTTCTCTGAGTTCAGCCTCCTTTTGTCCTACCAGTAGCACCGTGGGATTTGTCTTTGATTCTCAAGGGGCTGCAAGCTCCCCCATTTGAACCTCTGGACTCTGTAGACTTGAAATGGTTGACAGCGAAGACACTTTTTCTTCTAGCTATTTCTTCTGCACGCAGAGTCTCTGATTTGGCAGCGCTCACTTGTCGCTCCCCGTTTTTGATTTTACACCAGGATAAAGATGTTCTTCATACAAGGGAGGGTTCCCTTCCTAAGGTAGTGTTCCATTTTCATATGAAGAAATTGTGGTTCCAGCTTTTCAGGCTTCAGATCTTTCTGTAGGTGAAGCCTCCCTGGATGTAGTTTGTACACCCCCATATAGATAAGGAGAGCACAAACTCTCTTAGAAAATCAGATGCTCTTTTTGTGTTATATGGTTTTCACAAATGAGGATGGCCAGCTAACAAATAGACACTGGCTTAATGGTTACATGTGACTTTCTCAGGTATACACACAGGCTGATCTCCCTGTTCCAAACACTGCAACAGCACATTTTACTGGGTCTGTAGGACCATCATGGGCGTTTAGTTGCTGCTGAGCAATTGTGCAAGGCAGCCATGTGGTCTTCTGTTCACACTTTTCTCAGGTTCTACGCATTTCATACTTTTGCCTCTCAGGATGCTTCCTTTGGGCGATGAGTTCTCCTTTCTGCTCAGGAGCATCCCCACCCTTAGGGGAACTGCTTCTCTTCTTTCTTCATCCTGCCTTGGGCTTGTTTACAAAACTGAATACCTGTGACCAGGGGCATCCTGGAAGCTAAAAGCTTTAACTGTTTGGTGCCTGGATCACTCCAACCACATTATCCCTGTGTACCTCGAAGAAAAAGTATTATCAATGGTAAGTCTACAATAACTTAGTTTTTTAAACATATTAATTTGCTAAGCAATGCTTGATTATTTTGTAATGGTACATTTGAAGGCAAATATTGTTAGGAATTAGGATAACTATACATCTGGTTAAGATAGGTGATCATTATCCAGCCTGACTTTAGCTTTGGGAAAACTTGTCTTAGAAGTGGTGGAATAGGTTATGTAAAGTTGAGTATGGGATAGTAATGGAATATTTTAATAATTACAGTTTATGGACCAATTTAGCAGTTGGCATTGACCGTTTCTATCACTTTCCCAGAACACTCTGCCAGTCATGGGAATGCTTGAATGCAGAGGGGACAGTGCCTGATGAGAGGAAAATGACAAGAGCAAGCAACAAGAGAAAGATTGAGGAGGGGCTAGGGTCAAGGAGGGAGGTGGAGAGGACCAGATAAAGGGCCTTGACTTCATCTCTAGATACTGAGGAGAGGTCAGGCTGGAAAAGGATGGAATGGTGAGGTGAGGGTCTGGTGGGATGTGATGTCTTGACGTATGGAGTCAATTTTAGATGTGAAGTGGGTGGAAGTCGAGGGCAGAGAATGAGGAGGGTGGGTCAGTAAAGGGAGCTAAAAGAGACAACTGAGAGATGAGATTATTGAACTTTGACTGTTTAGAGCAGGCGTCTTCAACCTTTAAGACAGTGTGGGCCACATTAAAAAAATTCAACGAAGCCAGAGGGCTGCAAAGCTATATGTAGCACAATGACCCCACATAGTAGAGTCACTTATTGATACACAGCAGTGCCCCTTATACACAATGCCCACAGTAGAAGAGCCCCTTATGCATTTTCTAATATAGTGGTGTCCTTTATGCAGAGCCCACATCAGTAATGCCCCTTTTGCAGAGCCCAGAGTGGTAGTGCCCCCCCCCCCCCTATGCAATGCCCACTGTAGTGAAGCCGCTTACAAACAAAAAAAAAACCAAAACGAATACCTCAAGCCCAGCTCCTGTCCACTGCTGTCCGGTCTGCCTGCCTGCTCCTCTGAACTATGGGAGAGACATCATGCACAGTGCACTACATGCTGCCGGAGCTCAGGAGTGAGCTCCAGCCCCCGGTTTCTGCTGGCTCGGGGAGTGAGCTGGGCGCCTGCTGGCAAATGGAGCCTGGCGGTGGGTCTCGGGGAAGCACAGCACGGTTCCCTGGACGGCGGGCCACGGGGAGCAGCTCCCCAGAGCAACAGAGTCTAGAGTAGAAGTAAAGGAGACATTGTATAGGGAAACAGTTTGGTCAGGGCAGCGGAGAGAGAGACAATGGGGTGTAAGTCGAGCAGGGTTATGCTTTGTGATGGTGACCTTGAAAGGCAGGGGTGGAGAAGGAGTGAGGGATAGGTTAAAAGAAGATGGTGGTCAGAGAGGGGGGGAATGGGGAATTGATGAAATCAGAGATGACAATGGTGAGTGAAGACCAGATCAAGCCCACTCGCATGTGAGGGTGAGGAGGTTCATTGAGACCAAGTGATGATGTGAGGGTAAGAAGTCAAGAGGCAGAGGATTCTGCTGGGACATCTATAGAGATATTGAAGTCACCTAAGATGAGGGAGGGAAGGTATGAAGAAAGGAAGTGGGGGAATCGGGAAGCAAAGTTATCAAGGAATTTGTAGCTGTGGCCGGGGGGGAAGGAATAAATTACAGCTACTCGAATGTGAACAGGATGGAAGAGGCAATTAATATGTACCTGGAATGTAGAGAATAAAAGGAAGGGTTCTGAGGGTATGAGTTGGTAGGAATGACCAGAGAATGGAAGGACCCCAACAACACCACCATGGTGAGCCTCAGGAAGGGTGACAGCAGGTGGTAGGCAAAGTGAGAGTGAAAGAGATGTGACTGGGAGAGAAGAGAGAGTGCAGGGCTTGGTGGGGGGGGGGGGGGGTAGCGGGACCATAGTGGAAGGAAAATAATTGATAATTGAGTAATGGGAGATTCAGTGGAGAGTACTAGATTGGATAAAGGTAGAGAGAGGGGGAAGAGACTATAAAGTTTGTCTAACAGAGTTGAAGCAGGGAGAACAAAATAACACCATCTGCGCTACTGCACGTTAGATCTGGAGAAATTTAGTTGGCATTACCAACAGGGGGGCCAGATTCAATTAGAGGCGAAAAGTGTCGTTTGGAGAAAAGTTTTTTTCTACAGATTTGGACTTTCCGCCTGTTTTCAAAGTATCTCCAAATTCAATTCTAGGACGATTTCGCCTAAGCGGAAAGTCAATGCATTGTAACAGGCAGAAAAGTATCTCCTATGAATAGCAGGTGAAAGTGCGAAATCGTTATTTTGGGGTGCAAATGTGGGGACAGCCCCCCAACAGACAAATAAACTTACCTCAGAACACTCCAAAAAGGTACTTTTGTTTTGGGGGTGAAAAAGTAAAAAGTGGGGGGACAACTATAAAAACTAGCGAATTAGACTTCTTGGGGTGCTGTAAGGAGGGAACAAGTGTTTTAGGGATTGCAGGTGCATGTTTGAGGGTGGTTTTTCACATTTTTCAAAAGTTCACTTTACAGACATAAAAATATGCTTGCACTCATTTTCAAGTACCCCAAGTTTGACTGGACTACGTATTTTCACCAAAAAATACTGCTTTATGCCATTCTTCACCACTTTTGTGGGTATGACGCTAATAAGAAGCAATTTAAACTACTTAAGTACCCCAACACATTTATTAGGGCTATTAGTACACATCTACATTGATTCCCTATGTTAGTGCATCTTTTATGGGGGGTACAGACTGATTTCCCCACTTCTGACAGTACTTTCCGCCTGTTCCACATTCGCCTGTTTAAGAATTTAATATGGAGAAAACGAGGATGCGCGCATAAAGTTTTCGCCTCTGAATGAATACGGGCCTATGTGGAATAGCATGAGTCTTTATAATTAAGAAGTGTTACGTCTGCCCCCACCCATCTACTTCATAATGCCACCCAGCTGGAAACATAGAAAATGACCTATTTATTAATATTCAATGTAGAAAACATTACACAATGAAAATTGGACATAATAATCTCTATTTTATTATCGTATTATATTCATATCTTTAATTAAAGCATCTAATACAGTGTATACGGTACTTCAGGTCCATTTCCAGTGTGCAGGATGTAATTACACCAGATGGAAAATTAACATGATCTTCTAGTGACTTAATGTGGTGGGGTCAGGAACAGCCGAAAACTGTAACTAGCGCACACACTCAATAGAATTATATTATAAATTTGGTGGTCAACATGATAGATTGTAATAAAATTGTAAATACAAAAAGTTGTACATTTGGTGGTTAACACAACTTTTTGTACACCAATACCAGTGGACTGTATGAGCCCTGATGGAGATAGGGGATGTCATCCAAAAAAGCTATCGAGTAAACAAAACAAATTCTAATGACAAACAGCCATTAAAATATTCTCCATATTAGCTCTGTAGAGGAGATAAAATACATACTTGTCCTAATATGCTTCATGTCATAATACTCTAATATAGGAACATAATAATCCAAACACCACTTTGGCACATACTTCTTGGAATGAACTCAGTGCAAACTACACTGAGAAGTACGGAGCCTAAGTACATGAAGAAACTGCAATCTACTGTACTGTCCACAGCAATATCCACATTTGTACCAACATTACTGATAAAATTACTACACAATAAGCTAAATATACTACACAACAGAGGAGATGTATCAAAATTCTAAAGAGGACAAATGGAGGGGGTCACTCATTGGCAACTAATCAGATTCTATATACCATTTATTTAGCACATTCCGTAAAATGATAGCTAGGATGAGATTGTTTGCTATGGGCAACACCTCCACTTGTCCCATATAGAAGGTTAAATACATCTCCCCATTGTACAGCAATGGCTTCACATGCATGTGGTCTACTGGCCAGAAGAAGGCATATATCTCTGACGTTCCAGCCCACCAGATAAAAGTGTAAGGTTGCACGGTTATCTGTATAGAGGGTTATGGAGAAAAGTTCAGCTATTATGAAATACTAGGAGGATAAGAAATTAGGGTGTGCACATAATGTGCTATTAATAGGAATCAATGAACCCTATTAGTTACCTCTGTTCACCTTAGAGTTAAATAAGAAATGCTCACATACAGCAGGGGGAATTTTGTTGGACACTGTATATCTGTCTGACATGTAAAAAAAAAAAAAAGTATAATTCATCTTTTTTCAATTAAACTACTAGTTAAATCAGATAAAAGAAGCGCTATATGAACTAAAGTAAAATACAATAAAATAAAGTGTGAATGGATAATGTACCAGCAGAGGTGAGACAAACAAACAACACTCAATACATACAATGTCACAATAGATGTTTAAAGCGCTTTCTGTGAAGGGTTAATAGTCCTGGAAATCAGTGGTACCCGTGACTGCGCGGCGGTATAGACAGGGTGTTTGTACTATCCCTACCTTTCCCTATGTTCCTCCGTGCGGGGTTAGCTTGGTCCGGGATGCTGCTGTCCAGTCAGCTGTTCGTCTGCTCCGTTCACCGTTAGTGGAGTACACGGTGCGTCGGGGCAGCGTCCTTCTGTAGTGTTCCTGTGACCGTCTGTAAGCCGACCACCGCTTTCCTGTGGAGTTCAGTTACCGCGCTCACTGGCTGGTGACGTCAATCGGGTTGTGGACACCAACGCGTTTCATCCTTTCGGACTTTGTCAAGGTGCTTCAGGATTGCACTTCTCCTTTTAACCTGTTGTTAGCATGCTGATTGGCTGGTGTGTTATGTCAATCAAACAAGCCTTCTAGCTAGATATGGGAAAAAGGGGGCTGAATTATTGCCAAGTGTGCACATCCTTGGATGTGTGTATGCTATAAAATATCTTTATTTAATGCAAATATTAAAAATTGTAAGAATGCTGGTTAAAAATAAATGGTAGTTTTATAATAAAAGTCTTTGAAATAAAATATTCTCCTTAACAAACACATTTATGTTACTTTGTCAGTAGAATGTTTCTTGTTAATACACCTCATGCTGGATTGTGTCAAATGTTGCAAAATAGTGGGACAATGTTTTGAATGAGTAAAATATAGGGTTTTAAATAAAAATAACAAAATTAAAGTGAAACAAATATAAAATTATATATATATATATATATATATATAAATAGGAATAATGCTGTTCACTCTATACATATAAGATTACATGAGATTTTGGTCATAGTCTCAGAAATGCTCCTAAGTCGAAGTCTATATTGAGTCCTTTTGGATGTAATGTTCCAATTTTATAGATCCATTCTGTTTCGGACCTTGAGATTTTTTCCAAATACTGACCACCTCGCCAATCTTTCATTATTTTCTTGATTGCCATGAACTTCATTCCTTTAGGATTTTTCTGGTGGTGTGTCAAAAAATGGTTAGACACACAGTGTGTTGTTACCCCTTTCTGTATATTATAAATATGTTCCCCAATTCTTGTTTTAAACTTCCTGATTGTGCGGCCCACATACTGGAGTCCGCATGGACATTCCAGTAGGTAAACCACACCTTCCGTGTGGCAGCTCAAACTTTGCTTGATGGTGAATTTCTTATTATTGGTGTTAGAGCAAAATTCTACAATAGATTTCATAGACTTGCTTCCTGTTTCTTTGCATGCTTTGCAGTTTAGACAGTGGCTGAACCCTCTCTGATTTTGTACAGAATCATGTCTGTTTTGAGGTATACAGCTTCCTGTAAGCAGATTTTGCAGTGTTTGTGCTTTTTTATATACAATTTTAGGCTTAGTTGTTATTATACTTTTTAGTTCTGGATCAAGTTCTAATACGTGCCTGTGTTTCTTCAAACTTGTTTCTAGTCTTTTGGTGTAGCTGTTATATTGCGTAATGAACAGAGTTTTAGATAGACTTAGTTCTTTTTCTTTTTTATATGATAGCAGGTCTTCCCTTCTGAGTTTTTCTACTTTTTTAAAACCGTCATTGATATTTTTCTCTGAGTAGTTTCTTTCCAGAAATCTTTTTTTGAGGAAATTGCTTTGTTCTTTAAAGGTTTCGTTATCCGTACAGTTCCTTTTAATTCTTTGAAACTGTCCTCCTGGGATGTTGCCAATCCATTTAGGATGGTGGTTGCTGGAGGACAGGAGATAATTATTACAATCCACTTTCTTGAAGAATGTTCGTGTCTGGAGTGTGTTACTCTTTATATAAATTTCCAGGTCCAAAAACTGGATAACATTTTTGCTGTAATTGTGGGTGAATACTAGGTTCAGTGAATTGTTAATAATATAAGTCAGGAACTCCATAAGTAATGGTTCTTCTCCCTCCCAGATGAAGATAATGTCATCTATGAATCTTTTCCAAATTATTAAATGTTTTGAAAAGGGATTGTTGTTCCATATATGATCATCCTCCCACTTTGCAACAAAAAGATTTGCATAGCTTGGTGCAAATCGACTGCCCATTGTGGTTCCGGTCACTTGTTTAAAGAATTGGTCCTGGTACCAAAAGTAGTTATGGTCCAATATGAATTCCATACTACTCATTAGAAAATTTATTTGCTGATTCGGAAGGTTTGACATGCAGTTTAAATAATGATATGTATGTGCGCAACCATCATCTATTGTGACATTGTATGTATTGAGTGTTGTTTGTCTGTCTCACCTCTGCTGGTACATTATCCATTCACACTTTATTTTATTGTATTTTACTTTAGTTCATATAGCGCTTCTTTTATCTGATTTAACTGTTAATTGGCCAGGTGTCTGACCATTTAAGAAAGCTGCTAATTATAACCACATCCAGGAGCGCATGATCATCATTTAATCTAATCAATTAAACTACTAGGTCAGAGGTTCCCAAATGCAGTCCTCAAGGCTCCCCAACAGTCCAGGTTTTAGAGACATCCATGGATGAGCACAGGTGATTGACTGAGATACTAATTAAGTCACCTGTGCTCCGCCATGGATCACTCTAAAACCTGGACTTTTGAGGAGCCTTGAGGAGCACGTTTGGGAACCTCTGTACTAGGTGATCATGAGGATTATATTAGAACATATATAAACATTTACAACATAGTGGATACATACAGGTGTTTGAATAAAGGTGAAGATCAGATGTCAATTTAGGACCCATAAACTGTCCATATTCTGCGCTACAGGTTCCATGTCATTACAACTCACCTACAAGTGCTCTTTATAGTGTTACAGCCCAGCAGGACCCCAGTTCAAATTAAGTACGTTTTAGCGAAACAATGTTGTAATAAATAGCTAATTTAATTCAGTCCCCTCAATAAACCACGTGTGACGTAAAGTTAAGTCCTTGATTATCTTGTCTTCTATCTCCACCCCTAGGCGCTCTTCTTCATCCGACACGGAAAGCTTAGCCTCTTCAGTGCTGGTCACAACCACTACATAGGACCTCCTTGTGTCAAGGATGTTTGCTACTACAACCTGATGGCGGTAGATGGCCAAAGCTTTCCGAGCCCTCTCAATTAAAATCTCTGGATCGGTTTCCAGTTTAAAAGAAATAACAAAAGCTTTGGGAGCCCAATCTTTCACCAACGGAGAAAGCATTTTAGGAACCATCTTCATTGTAATCTGAAAAATCAAAAAGATGTGCTCATTAGTACACAAACATATTTTAATTGAGTGATTGTATTATTCAAAAAATACCTGGATGCTGGCTGTAGTTTGGTATGAACTAGAATTCCCTAAATGTTAAATACAATTCCTAACAATTTATAATTACACATAATATGCTTGAACTGGTAAACTATTGCACATAACAATGGATATGGAACCATGCTAGTTACATCCTTTAGTATGGTGTGGAGATTATGCAGCATACAAATCCTAGAGTTGATACTAATTAGATTAATTAGTAAGACAATAATGTAGTTTTATGTACTCAGTGTTCTCCCCAGGCTCATCACCCGGCAGAAACAGCCTACCGCCCGCTACTTTCCCCCCCCACCCACCCGCCCCAATGCACCACATTCCCGATCACCCTCAATGTGTCCTTGTTGCCACGGATAAGAATGCCAGATGCGACGCCGAGCTGCACCGACGTCACGTTCTTCACATTGGAGGCTTCGTGTCTGCCAGCAATAAAGACATGTTAGTGAAGGTTCCAGGTGACGGGACATGGCGCATTGGGGCGGGGGGAGGTGCCGGGCAGGTGACGCGACATTGGGTCAGGGGAGAGTGCTGAGCAGGGGATGTGACATTGGGGCAGTGGGTAGTTGTCCATCACAGTGCAGGGGCATGTGAGGCTGGAGGGCAAAGATCCCTCCTCCTGTATAAAAGTTCAGGTGGGAACAGTCACCTGAACTGCTTAAAGAGAGTGTGCAAGTGGGGCCAGTATCTGTAGAGCTGTATAAAAAATATATTCTGTGTAGTCTGCAAGTGGGGACAGTATCTGGGCCTCTAAGAAGAAGAGAATCAATATATAAATTGTTATTTCAAGTTTAAATCATTATAAGGTCAGGATTTAAAACATTTTATTATTGCGAAGCACCCCCACCCAGCTAGAAAAAAATTCTGGGGAGAACACTGTGTACTGTATGTTAGAGAGAAGCGCTCGACGCAGCTTCTGGTCCTTGTCCCCAGAGCCAGTGGGCACTAGGACCTGGTGCAGCTCTCCCCAGAAGTATGGCCTCCGACAAGTGTTAATGCGCATCTTTCTCCTGTGGCGTCCTGCATGGATGGACGTGCCCCCGAGTATGCCATGCTGTCTGAAGCCACAAGACTCCCAAACTCCACTGTTACCACCACATAGCATAGCAAGCACCCCGCTGGAACTACTGTATGCTCAAAGCACCCAGCACTGTACATGACGCACTACAACTCCCAGCATACCCCATATGCACACCAGCTGCGCAATTACCGCACTCAGCACATTAGTCAAACTCTGCCCAGAACACTAATGTACCCAGTACCAACATGAACAACCCAGACTGCCAACGCGCACAGACACAGAGTAGTGAAGTTGATACCGAGAATACAGACTACAACGACACGTGCTAAGAGGATCTGAGTACGGTGAATACCTTATTCGCCTGTATGAAAATGTACAATGCAGGGACCAGCAAGAGCTTTGCAAAATTAGCAGGTTCAGAGAATTATGTCACATGGAAATTTGCCATGGAAATGCAATTAAAGCAGGAAAGACTATGGAAGGTTACTAGCAATACTGGTGATAAGCCAAGCCCAGATGATGTGTATAGAGCCATGGGGACAATAGGCTTAGCTGTGGAGCAGCATGTATAATCCATTCACGGAAACACAGCTGCACATGATATGTAGGTGACTTTACAGACATTTTATGAAGACAAAGGCCTAATGAGACTAATATACTCAAGGCATACTTTATATTCTACAAAGCTTAGTGCATGCAGGAACATGAATGAATATATAGATAGTGTTGTCTATCACTCAGCAATTTAGTTCAGTAAGTCTCCTAATAGACGATGAGTACTTTGCAATGGTGATGGTACAAAACCTTATGCCAGATTATAACATCTTAGTAGTAGCTTTAGAGTATAGTGTTACAAAGCTATCAACAGAGATTGTATGGGCCAAGCAACTACATTTAACTGCAAACCCGCATACCTGTCGAAACTAATACTGGGAAGTACGGATGTTTGAAATGTCATAATTTGGGACATAAACCCTTAAGGCACACATCCACTAGGCGATTTGAATGATAATGATATAGTTATCGTTCATGAATCGGCCACATCCCGCTGGTCGTTTCCGACATCAATCATCGGCCGAACATGCTGAACAATCTGACGATAACGTCAGATTGAGCATGTTAGGGGATGATTGATTTGCCTACATCAGTGTAGGCACACCACAGACTGTCAAATGACCGCACGATTACAATGTCGTTTTTTGGTCTGCTAGTGGATGTGTGCCTTTAGAGTGCAGGCTGAGTGAACTAAGTGGGACATCATTACAGAAGAGTGTCAGCACTGAATGTAGCAGACAGCCACCACAAGGACTGCTGGTAAATGGACTCAGGAGCCAAAAGACACTTTAGCTGCAATGTGAGTTAGTCCAAGTTATTAAAACCATGCAAGTCAGTGAATATCAGGGGAATAGGAGACAAAGTCATATATGCAGCAATAGTCGTGTCAGTTACTGTACACTTAAGAATTAAAGACAAAACCGTTAATACAGACATAGACGATGTCCAATTCGCAAAGGGTCAGTGTGTTGTGTACAACCAAAGAGGGACTGTAATTGCGACAGAAACATACTATCAACACCTATACATCCTGAAACCAAAATGTGTTGTGCAAGGACTGCTTCTGACTCCAACCATTCAATGGAGCTAAGGCACATAAGACTTGGTCACCTGGAGTGCGACAATGTACAATGACTTCTAGATGGCATGGGGATGGGAATGTTGATGAACAATCCTAAAAACATGAAAGTTTTACAAAGGGCAAGCAAGCAAATTACACAAGCGATGTAGTGGTTCACAAGACCACTTCAGCTACAACAGATTTGTCTTCCAGCACTAAGCTTTATGGTAGGTCCAAGCATATTGTTCTTACACACCATTTCATTAGAGAGTTGGTAGATAATGCCTCAGTTTCATGTGACTACCGAAAACAATGTAGCAGACGTGTTAACCACAGGCCCACATTCTTATGCCTTAAATATTTTCTTGCAGGAATACAGACAAGAGCGCATTTTAATGTTGATATATTTTATCATGTTATGTGGTCTAACACCATCTTTTTTTCAGAATGGCAAAAGTCCAGGAATGATGATGTACGTCCATGCAAGATGACGTTTTGCCTCTTTCTGAGTTCCGTTTTTTTGGAGGAAAAAATCCGAACTCAACGTGCAAACTCGAACCTATCCGAGCCTGCACATCCCTAATAAATAAATATATATATATATATATATATATATATATATATATATATATATATACATATACACACACACAGGTTGAGTCTCCCATATCCAAAATGCTTGGGACCAGGGTTATTTTGGATATCGGAATATTCCGTATTTTGGAATAATTGCATACCATATTAAAATGTCTTACGTATAGGGCCCAAATCTAAACACTGAATGCATTTATGTGTTATATACACCTTATACACACAGCCTGAAGGTAATTTTATACAATATTTTTAATAATTTTGTGGCTCTAACAAAGTTTGTGTACATACATGAAATTTATTTATGTGTCATATAGACCTTATACACACAGCCTATAGGTCAATTTATACTTTATTTTTAATAATTTTGTGCCTTAAACAAAGTTTGTGTTCATCAAACCATCAAATATCAAAGTTTTCACTATCTCAGTCATGCTAAAAATATTCCGTATTTCGGAATATTCCGTATTTCGGAATATATGGATATGGGATACTCAACCTGTATATAGATAGAGATAGATAGATATATATATATATATATATATATACATACATATATACATACATACACACACACACGACGCACGGTGCAGCACTCATGGCACAGTCAAAGCAAAAAATTAGCGGGACCACAAGCTGGTTTTCAACGTTTCAATATATTAATTCATATTGTCATCAGGAAAAAGTAAATGTATAAAAAGAGAAAGTGAATGCCGGTGTGCAGGAGGGGACTGCTCACCCGCCCTGCATACTGACGTCAGTATGCAGCGCGGCAGCAGGGCGAGTGAGCAGTCCCCCCCTGCACACCGGCATTCACAAGGTGGGCTACGGTATAAAAGGCATGTTGTTTGTTCATTACTTTTTCCTGATGAGAATATGAATTAATATATTGAAAAGTTGAAAACCAGCTTGTGGTCCCGCTAATTTTTTGCTGTGACTGTGCCACGAGTGCTGCACCTTGCGTCCTGTATACACATGTATTTGTGAGTGCACCGAAGCTGCTTGTGAGTGGGGAGTGCCAGACCCACGATGTATATGTATGAGTAGACACCAGCGGAGTGAGTACTCACGTCAGGTCAGCCCCTGAATATTACTGAGATTGTCCATCTACTTGGATGCATTAGTGCTGTTCTTTTGGAACATTGCATTTGTTCTTAAGGCACATTTTCTCTTTTTTATACTCACTATTGGATTTTACTGCACTTGCGGATATTTGTGATTTCTTTTTTCTACATACATTGGAACTACAATATCACTGTGACAAAGATTATTACCCTATTTCAATCATCTATAAACTGGCATGTTGTTATAGCTAGTCAGAACATTTATTTGCATTTCTTATCCTTTATCTATTTTTTCTTTTTTGTATCATTATGGCTGATCTAATAGAAGATAATGAGGATGCAGTCAGCCATTTATTTACATTTTCCCATTGGAGACACGCATATCTATTCAGAATCAGAAGTGGAGTCTATCCTATATTCTAAAGGCATGAATGATGAAGCAGAATCAACTGCACCTGATGTAATTTATAGAGATCTTCGTATGAAGAAAAAGGAGGTGGAGGTGGATTTCTATCTCCATGTCTCTCCTTAAGTGACTATTACAAATTTAAGAAAATCCCGCGGGGTTTTAGGGTACGTAATTGCCTTACAATAGGACGCTTTGATCCACACTTTTGTAAACGCTGGATAGGAATATTGTATAAATGTTCCTTTGACCTTATGGTCATTGTAATAGAACAGTCAAAGGAATTACAAGTTATTAAAGGACAATATTTCTTCTTTTGAACAAATTAATATACCTATTTTGTCGGCTGACAAAGATAATGACTGGCTGGACAGACTTAAAAACCAGATCTCTACATACAACAGAGCTTATTTCCCTCAAAAAAGAAAAATTAAAGTAGAAGCGGATTACGAGAAGCACACAGTATACCGCTGGCTAACTGGTAATTCCCAGCAGGAACCTAGACGCTTTTTTTTTTTTTTTGGAGAAATAGTCGAACCCATTTCCAACATCAAATGCATCTGGAGACAGATTCATCTCAGGATTACCTCAGCTCTAATAGTGAGGTGGAAAAATCAAATACAGCATCAGCCCCTTTAGGTTCTCGTACCATGGCAAACAAATCTGGAATCAAAGAAAACAAAAAAGGAGGTTTACCAGAAGGGGGCAGCAACAAAAGAGGCAAAGGGTGACCCGGACGTCCACCTCTATCAAGAAAGACCTAATCTACAACTTGTCCTCTTATGATTTATCAGATGGAGAACACAGTCTATTGAGCAAGGGGATATCATTTATCCCCACGGTCCCTTTTGATGATTTTACTTGGAATATCGAAAAAGCTGAATTGGCAAGGAAGCTAAGGCTGAAAGAATTTAATAAAAAATTTAAATGCACCCCCCCAAACATCCCTGTTCAACTTAAGAAATTTGGTAAGCGCTCTAGTTTTGATCGAAATTCTAACAATCCTAGCATCAGAACTTTTATGCGACTATTGGATCAACAAGTAAAGGACTGCAATCCTTTAAATCTTCCCATCCTAATTTGTCACCACAGGAACGTCAAGCCTTGAAAATGCTATCTCAAATTGACAGTCTTACGATTCAACCTGTGGACAAAGGAGGGGCAGTGGTCTTATAAGACACACAGGATTATCATATTGAAATTATGCGACAGCTTTTAGATTCTACAGTATATAAGAAATTAACAGGTAATCTGTCCACAACATGTAAAAAATCTTTAGTGGAAATACTCAAAATGGCTCGTGATGCCGGAGTTATCAACGATCAACTTCGGGATATTCTACTCCCCGATTTCCCATTGGTGCCTGTGTTTTACACAGTACCAAAGATCCATAAAGGCTTGGACCTCCACCAGGCAGACCGATTGTGTCTGCAAAAGATTCACTTTTCCAACCTGTTGCCATTTTTCTGGATGCATTGTTACAGCCATTGATTCAAAAAGAGAATACCTTTCTATTGGACACGACTAGTTTTCTAAAGAAATTGCAGAATCTTGGGAATATTCCATCTAACAGTTGGCTAGTGACTATTGATGTTACTAATTTATATACATCTATTCCGCATTACTTTGGTGTAAGAGCGGTCAAGGAGTTCTTAGCAATATAATTATTTCAATTTTAGTGGAATCAAAGTCACTCTTTTTTTCTGTTTGATTTATTATTGAATAACAATTTTTTTTCTTTATCAGAATTAATTTTTTCTCCAGATCAGAGGCTGTGCCACGGGAAGTTTCATGGCACCAGTCTATGCTAATATATTCATGTTTTCTGTTGAGACAAGTTTATTTTTTGCTGATTCTTTGATTTCTTGTAATATTGTTTTATTTACACGCTACATCGATGATTTATTTAAAATTTGGCATGGAGGATATTTCTATACTTATTAAACTGCTAGAGAATCACAATGTGACAGATTGCCCCATAAAATTTACATTGGCATTTAGCCAACAAACCATCAATTTTTTGTTATGTAAATGTATCTATAAAGAATGATGAACTGCATACTACAGTCTTCACTAAAGTAACAGATAGAAACACGTTACTAAAAGCTCAAAGCAGTCATCCAAAATCATTAATTAATGGTCTTCCGTACTCCCAAATAGTTCGGATTTTCCGCATCAATAGTGATTTCAACTTGGCAGTACATCAGTTTGATCTTCTTATAGGTACATTTTTGGAGAGGGGTTATTGTAAGAAAGAACTTTTGATTTGTAAAGATAAAGTATTAGCCTTGAATAGGGATGACTTACTGCAGAGCAGCAAGGTGAACAAGTACCCTTTATGCAAGTTCCCATGGGTTAATAGATTTAACATTGCGTCACCCATAATTAATAGTTATGACAAAAGTTTATGGCCAATTCTTCAAGGGTATGAATTACTTGGGGTTCAAGATCAACAACTGATGCCCTGTTATTCCAGAGGTCGTAATCTCAAGGATATTCTAGTTAGAACTAATTCTTGCAACAAGAACAAATTACTACTTTTCTTACCAATAAGCGGCTAGGATGTTTTAAATGTACGTGCGTGACCTGCCAGTTTTTATTGACAGGTGACTCCTTTAAACATCCTCACACAGGCGAAGAATACAAAATACGACACTATTTCAGTTGTAATTCTTCTTTCGTTGTCTACCAAATTATATGCCCTTACGGGCTATATTACATTGGAAAGAAGGAACTAAAATGTAAGGAGTGCATTGCTACATCATCAGGCGGCCATACGTGCAGCTTTAATAGCTAAAAATAGTGATCAACCAGTCGCGAGACATTTTTGTGAATGTAACCATCCACTCAGTAGTTTACGGTACAGGATGATTGACTGTACCCCTCCCTCCATTAGAGGGAGTAATCGTGGTCAAAGGCTTTTGCAGTGTGAAGCCAGATGGATTCATCGCTTAGATGTTATCCACCCCAGGGGTCTCA
This sequence comes from Taudactylus pleione, assembly GCA_031769625.1. Lineage (NCBI taxonomy): Eukaryota > Metazoa > Chordata > Amphibia > Anura > Myobatrachidae > Taudactylus > Taudactylus pleione. Next base: position 1,154,888 of record JAUIMM010000603.1, on the reverse strand, counting down.
ATGACAATATTTCATTTTCTAGCTTTAGATAGGGTTTTTGTTATCTTGTAAAATTAGATAGTTACTAGATATTTTGTCTAAGTCTTTGTAATGTATCTTTTTAGTGTAGTAATCATGATATTTCTTTATTGCATTGTCACTTTCTTTTGTTACATGGTATGTTATTTATTATATGCTCATTTCTATATGTAAATGGTGAAGATAGTTTGAGATCCTATTGCATTTCCGCATTGTTATTAGGTGTTACCATGGTGATGGCATTCCTTGAGTACTCATGTGACTAAACGTCTGTTGTTGATGACGTCAGTATGCAGCAGGACGGGTGAGCAGACCCCTCCTGCACACCAGCATTCACGAGGTGGGCTACCTGCCAGTTTTTATTGACAGGTGACTCCTTTAAATATCCTCACACAGGCAAAGTATACAAAATACGACACTATTTCAATTGTAATAGCAGTGGCTACTTAGATTAAGTCTAAAGACGAAACACGTTGGGAGTGACCAGACCTTGCCTCTTGAACTGATGATACACCTACCTCTAATCATTCCACTCAGATAAACGGCTATTTATATATTTCTTAGAAAGGAATTTCTCCCCTTTTTAAATATATGGAATGTTGACAGCAGCAGATACCTTCTCTAATTTTATCTATTTGTTTTAATCCTTTGATAAAGTGTTATTAATTGTATTTATATTTTATTTTCACTTTATTATTATATTATTTTTTACTTCTCATTTACATGTCTCCAAATAAATTATTTATATATATATTTATATGCACCAGCACTTTATTTCTTTGAATTATACCGTGGGTCCATATGTTTGACCATAGTATTTGATCTGTGTTACACCGACACTATTAGTGCACCTTAGCATACTTGTCGCTCTGCAGTCAACCCATTTTCCATATGTCTTGCAATACTTTTACCAGTATTTTCTATTGACATTGAGAGCTGACGCCCACAGATATTGGGCTTTAGTTGCTAGATTTTATTGATTATTAAGTTACACACAATCCACTATATTAGTATTGGTGCCGTACCCACTCACTTTCTATAAAATATTATATATATATATATATATACACACATATATATACATACATACATACACACACACACACACACACATAGTCAGGTGCATAAATATTGGGACATTGACAGAATTTTCATATTTTGGCCTCTATTCACCACCACAATGGCTTTGAAATGAAACAAACAAGATGTGCTTTAACGGCAGACTTTCAGATTTAATTTGAGGGTAATTACATCCAAATCAGGTGAACGGTGTAGAAATTACAACGGTTTCTATATGTGCCTCCCACTTTTTAAAGGGGCCAAAAGTAATGGGACTATCATCTCAAAAGCTATTTCATTGACAGGTGTGAGCTATTCCCTCGTTATTTCATTATCAATTAAGCAGGTAAAAGGTCTGGAGTTGATTCTAGGTGTGACATTTGCATTTGGAATCAGTTGCTGTCGACTCTCAATATGAGATCCAAAGAGCTGTCACTATCAGTGAAGCAAGCCATCATTAGGCTGAAAAATCAAAACAAACCCATCAGAGAGATAGCAAAAACATTAGGTGTGGCCAAATCAACTGTTTGGAACATTCTTAAAAAGAAAGAACGCACCGGAGAGCTCAGCAACACCAAAAGACCCGGAAGACCACAGAAAACAACTGTGGTGGATGACAGAAGAATTATTTCCCTGGTGAAGAAAAACCCATTCACAATAGTTGGACAAATCAAGAACACTCCAGGAGGTAGGTGTATATGTGTCAAAGTCAACAATCAAGAGAAGACTTCACAAGAGTGAATATAGAGGGTTCACCACAAGATGTAAACCATTGGTGAGCCTCAAAAACAGGAAGACCAGATTAGAGTTTGCCAAACAACATCTAAAAAAAAGCCATTACAGTTCTGGAACAACATCCTATGGACAGATGAGACAAAGATCAACTTGTACCAGAGTGATGGGAAGAGAAGAGTATGGAGAAGGAAAGGAACTGCTCATGATCCAAAACATACCACCTCATCAGTGAAGCATGGTGGTGGTAGGGTCATGGCGTGTGCACGTATGCCTGCCAATGGAACTGGTTCCCTTGTATTTATTGATGATGTGACTGCTGACAAAAGCAGCAGAATGAATTCTGAAGTGTTTTGGGCAATATTATATGCTCATATTCAGTCAAATGCTTCAGAACTCATTGGACGGCGCTTCACAGTGCAGATGGACAATGACCCGAAGCATATTGCAAAAGCAACCAAAAAGTTTTTTAAGGCTAAAAAGTGGAATGTTATGCAATGGCCAAGTCAATCCCCTGACCTGAATCCGATTGAGCATGCATTTCACTTGATGAAGACAAAACTGAAGGGAAAATGCCCCAAGAACAAGCAGGAACTGAAGACATTTGCAGTAGAGGCCTGGCAGAGCATCACCAGGGATGAAACCCAGCGTCTGGTGAGGTCTATGCGTTCCAGACTTCAGCCTGTAATTGCCTGCAAAGGATTTGCAACAAAGTATTAAAAAGTGAAAGTTAGATTTAGGATTGTTTAGTTTGTCCCATTACTTTTGGCTCCTTAAAAAGTGGGAGGCACATATAGAAACCGTTGTAATTCCTACACCGTTCACCTGATTTGGATATAATTACCCTCAAATTAAATCTGAAAGTCTGCAGTTAAAGCATATCTTGTTTGTTTCATTTCAAAGCCATTGTGGTGGTGAATAGAGGCCAAAATATGAAAATTCTGTCAATGTCCCAATATTTATGCACCTGACATACACACATTATATATATATATATATATATATATATAGAAATAACACCACATCTTGCAATGGTGTAACGGGGATTTATAAAGACAAAACAAGGTTTTAATATAGTTTAAATAAAATTTAAAAAAACCATGAACTCATTTTGAGGGGATCAGTTTACAACTGAGAATTGTCCAAACCCTTTAGTCTTCGCCCACGAAGCATATTACATGACAAGTAAATAAATGTAGTTTATCTGTTTCTAGGTATTATTTTAAATAATTCAACAATTATATTCTGTGGGCGGAATTCAATTGACTTCGCGGCCCGCATCTAAAGTGACAGGAGATCGCGGGCAGCTATTCAATTATGCCAGAATTTCACACTGATCGTGCCCATAGACGTCAGGTTTAGCCGCGTAAAGCAGCTAAACCCGACCAAAGTGTTGGGCGCAATCGCGAAAAGTGATGTTTGGGCGCCCAAACATGTCACTTTTTGCACATTTCAGCTCTCATCCCCCTGGGGCTGCGAGCTGAAATGTAGCGCTGGCAGCTGATCGTGCCTGACAGGAGCAAGAATAGAATAGCTCCGTCGGGCGCGATAGGGGCTGGAGAGAATTGAATTCCGCCCAGAATGTCAATATGTTATCACTGTATTTATTGCATTGTGACCACCTGTAAAGGACCACTGGAGGACTGTATCTTGTGTTCTGGCATCTCTGATGCTGGGATGTAGAAGTCCGACACTGCTGCCGCCAGGTAAAATAACGCATTTGACCCTGCAATGAAAGAAATTGACGTACATAGTTATTGAATAAAATAGAAAAGAAGCACCATAACATGGCATATTCCATTATTGGTAGAAGAGTATCTAGCTATCCACTTGCCATTCAGAGTTGCATTTCAAATCTACAATTTTTAAAACTATACCACTAGGTGACTCCTGGCTATACATCACTACCTAGTGGGTTGAGGGCTCGAGCAGCAGCCAGCAGCAGATGAAGGTAGTCAGACAGTGTGTTGAATTCTACAGGCAGCAGTAGGCCTGTCTCCTTCATACTGTGGTAGTCCTGTAACACCTGCACTATCCCGGGCAGCTGGCTCTGTGCGGCCTCAACTCGATGATCCGTCCCCCGCGGAGAGCTGGAGGGGAGGAGCCGCAACACATCCAGCCAGTTAACTGCGGAGTAGCGGCGGCTATACGGGTACATGGAGCGGTGCCTGTGTAAGAAGATCACCGCGTAGCCGGCTTGCAGGAAGTACTCCGCGGAGGCTGCTCCGCGGCGGCCGCTGCTGAAGTTATCCAGGAAGCGCACAGTGCGGGACTCTAGCGGGACCTTGGTGCCCCCGGAGGTGATTAGCACAACGCGGCGCCCCTCAGAACTGTGACCCCGGGCAAACGCCTCCATTGCCCCTGCTGCTTCCTCCACATCGGCCTGCGGGAGCGCAAAGTCCTGGCGGAGCTGGTCTGCCTGGTTGGGCGCCGCCATGGTGACCGACTAAAGTTCGACTATAGATTGAAATGACACTTGGAGGAGTCAGTACACTGCGATTTTGAGCCAGTGTTGTTCCCTGTGGCAACGGAAGTACTTGACGCCATCTTTGATTTGGGCGAGTTCCCGTAACCGTTTCACTGCCACAAGTGAAAGATGATGTCCGCAGAATTACATGTTCTCTACAAAGCTCGCAGTCTCGCTATTCCCACCGTGTTCAGTAGCCTCTGAGCCATTTACTCCCTGGGAAAGGTATGTATCCCCTTCAGTAGCCGTACCTGGAAGTGACGTACACTGAGGGCGGCAGTGCAGTTCTCAGGGCGAGACGCATGTTACTAACGTCCCATGGCAACAACTCTCAGCGTCCGTAGCAACGGAGCTCCAGGATCCTGAATGTGACACACTGAATCCTGCTCACCCCCATGGCGATCGTTAACCCGCTCTCTAACCCCAAAGGGTTGAAACTGCTATGTGAGCTTTGCCGCAGCCCTGCCTATATCCAGTGCCCTGGCTGCAAGGTCACTTACTACTGGTAAATATTGCAGTGTGTGCACTGGATGCAGCCACTATACCTAAAGTCATATGTCTACACATTACCTGTAATTGCAAAAAAAAAGTTGTGTGTAGTAACATGTTCTCTACTGTTACAAGCACGGCTAAGTTCTAGGCTAGCTCTATGAGCATAGATAGTGAGGTGATTTTTTTGTGGACACAGATGTGCCAGATGTGTCTGATTATGTTGAGAGTGTATGAGTCAGTATAGCACAGTGTATGGTTGCTGGGGAACATTGTGAAGGTCACATCGCTTGTCTGTCAGTTACGTTGAACTCATGATCTCATTCTGTAGAATGCAGAACAGTGATTGTCCAGATTATTTTCTATGTTCTAAACCTGAAATTTACACTGGGGGAGCCAATATGTTGAATGTCGATGCAATATTAATATGTTACAATAGTGGATTATGTTGTACAATATGGGCCTTATTTTAAGGGATATAGGTTAAAGGTAGTGCAAAGTTTAAACTTCGTGGATACAATTAGGTCTAAAGGTGCGTACACACATAACGATTTTTTGAACTATTTAACTATTAGTGTTCAGTGTAGCTCCGGCGGCAGGCAGGGCGCCGGAGCTAGAGAGGGCAACCTTGTGTGCGCGGCGAAGGCGCGCGCGCCCGAAAAGGGTGTGTGTCTATAAGACGCATCCCCTTTTCGTAATACTTGGGGGCGTGCCCGGCACTTACAGACGCGCCAGGCAGCCCCCAAGCGCTGCAGACAGGGAGAATAGATGCCGGGCGCATGCGCCCGGCATCTATTCTACGGCGGTGACCGGGTCACCGTATATTTCTCCACCCGTGGGACACTGCGTCCCGCGGGTGAAGACGGCACCTGCAGGCTGTAAGGGCAGGGCGCTCTTTGCCCTCCTTCTGGAGCGCAGGGTGCTTTTTGCCCTGCAGAAGGAGGGCAGGGCGCCGCGCTCCGCTAAAACAGCCTAGCTGGAACGCTAAACTATAACGACGTCGTTATCATTAAATCGTTGGTAAAATCGTTCATCTTTTTAAGCTGAACTATGAACGATAATCGTTCATGCGCGTTCACGTTTGTAGTTTGTAGTTCATCGTCCATTCTGACTGTCCAACAAACGATTTTCGTTCTGAAAATCGTTCATGTTGTGCAGAATGAACGATAAACGATGAACGATTTACATTCACTGTATGCATGATTAAAAAATCGTTCATCGTTTTTGAAAAACGTTCATTATTTTAGTAACCAACGATTTTTAAAGTGAAAATCTGAACGAAAATCTGAACAAAAATCGTTGGTTACTAACATCGTTGTGTGTGTATGCACCTTTAGGGTTGTCTGTTTGATAGTTTTTCACTCAGTTTTTTTGGCATCATTTTGTCTTCAAAACAAAACTAAAAAACAGTAAAAAGATTTATTTGGCCAGTGAAAATGAGACATCCCAAACTTCATATTGTATTCCGCAGCAGATTACAATCTACTTCTTTCATTTGTACAGTACATAGTCAGTTCTATCTCATTAGTAAACGGCAGTACAAACATGTTATATCTCTACTTTAGATTTACTGGGATTACACATTTTTCTGGAAATACATATTTTTCCACTGCCTAATTATTTTACGTTTAGCATATGTTCCTATAGTATATACAGGCAGCTTTCATGTGTCACATTGTGTTTTTGCTGTGCGATTAATGTGCTACAGATGGATCGGAATGGCTATACATTATGTTTTACTTTGATTGTAAGCTTGAAGCAGAGCCTTCTTCCCATATTTTAAATGAACTAGCATTGTTTAGTTGCATAAAAGTAAACATTTAAAACAGATAAAGACATTTTCATTCTTGTACCACAGTTTTTAATGGCATATGTTTGCATGTATGTATGTATGTATATATAGGTTTATTTATATGACACCACAGTATGTACACAGGGCCTGATTCAGTAAGGATCGCTATTCTGCTAATACACACGCAACGCAGTTGCTAATATCAGCTGTGATATGCAAATATTGCATTCGCATTGCGATCGCAGCCTAACATAAGGACGCCCACTTCCCCTTACTCACATCAGTATACAGTATACTTTAGCAACATAGCGAAATAATCGGTAACATAGGACCCATACACACAGATAAGGCAGGTCAGACCTCCCTCACGATTTGCTAACTTCAGCGCACGCTATGAGCCCTCAGGCTGCGTATGACATTGCAGTGGATAATTTATGCACGTCCATGCAACGGCGTTGAAATGCACTGGTACGCCTGCGTTCTGCCAACCACCCCCTGACCGTTACCACCCACAAACGACACTTCCTGTCAGTCACTGCGATGGGCCTGCGTAGCCACTGTGATCGCAGTCCCGATCGCAATGGTTAGTTCTGCAATGCATACACATGCGCAGTACCCAACAATCGGCCGATTGTGTGCATATTAGCACCTGCGATCCTTGCTGAATCAGGCCCACAGTGCCTTACAGCATAAATGCTTCATTTGGAAGGATAGCAACTTTAAAGGTAAGAATACATTAGGAAATAGGCTTCTGCCCTGAAGAGCTTGCAATTTAACATGACAACACTAGATGACAACCTAAATTATAGTATAGTACTTCATACATTTTTTTGGAACTGCGTATGTTTGGGTCTTCTATGGTGTTTGGCCTGATTCTGAGTTGGGAATAAAGCAAGAATCAGCATGTAACTTTGCACCTGGGTAAAACCATGTTGCACCACAGGTAGGGCAGATTTAAAATGTGCAGAGAGATTTAGATGTAAGAGCGGCGTGTCAAAACCAAAATCTAAATTGCAATGTAAAAAAAAAAAAAGCTATCCAACATTTGTGGGCTTACATGCAAAAGCAGCCAGAACTTACCCTGCTTTCAAAAAATGTATGCGTTTTCACACCTTGCATTGTTACATGGTTTGTCCAGGTACACAGTTACTTGCTCTTTCTTGATTTATTCCCAACTCAGAATCAGGCCCATAGTCTGATATCTTATAACATCATTCTTACCAACTCTCACGGAATTTGCAGGAGGCTTCAGATTTTTCGGGTAGCTCCACTCACCCCCAGAAGAGTGGCCAGATCTCCTGCATCCCAGCTATTTACCAGTGAAGTGGTCAGAATGGGGGAGAAAATTATTAGGAATTGTGAAACGTAAGGAGGGGGCGGGGCTATAATTATGAGAAACCGCATAATTTTGCACCGCCCCTTTCCATAGACCCGCAAATCCCTGGGGCAGGGCCTATTGACGTAAGAGCCCGCCCCTCAAAGTAGCAAGCTACATCTCCTATCCGGGTTTCTCCTGGAGAGGAGATAGAAAAAGTCGGTAAGTATGGATAAAATGTCTGTCTTTGTACTGCTCCTGTTATTTGTGAAGCACAGTGTAAATAGTGTGCACTATCCATACATGAATATTAAGGCAAATGATATAACCCTGAATTGCTAATTCACTAGTGACCTGGATCACCAGCATGCTGACTGGACCAGTATTCATGAAAAGATTTGCCAGCTACTGATTCCAGTGCGTGCGACTGTTCCTTTCTTAAACTCTGCAGAAGAGAGAACACATTCTGTGGAGCAGTTATTGCAGAGAAAGGTATGAAAATGAGTCATATGAAGAGCTTCCATGTACCCTGGGGCAGTTTCTCACCCTGCAAATCTGTCACTTGAAGTTATTCTATCTCATGATACAGCACATGTACATTACTGAAATGAATGACAATAGACTTATAAACCTTTTAGCAATAAGTATAGCTATAACTCAGATTGAAACATGGGGAACTTTTTTGGGGCTGAGAAAATATGTCTTATTGGGATCTCCATTATTTGTATGGGTGTCCTATACATGAGGAGTTTGTCTTTCATTTATGAACAACTTTTATTTCTAGGTCCCTAGAACAGGCAGCATTTTAAAACACTTCTGTTCTAAATAATTCCTTTATTTTCTATAGTGCACACATACTATGCCACACAAATATAAGGCCAAATTACAAGGATCCAGTCATTTAGACACCTGGTTGGAGATGGCATTACACAAACACACTAATATGGGTAAATACATGGCCTGATATTATTTTCTGCCTGATCTGATCAAATCAAAGGTTAATTGTTCAGAGGAATTTGAGTGGGCATGAGATTGTGCATTTGTAGGTTCGTTTATTTGGGGGCTAGTACTGCAATTGCAGGACATTGCCCTGGTTAGTGTGCACCCGTGGTAGGGAAATAACATTATAAGGTCTTTAGGGCCAGGTACTTATATGACTGATTAGATTCTCTGAACAGAATAGCGCCAATCCCAGCCAATCGGTTTCCTGCATTGTCTCATTAAATATTGCCAGGCAAGCTTTCACAAGAGACATTAGCTAATGAGTTAGAATTTTCCAATATATAACAAAATCCATTTCCCTCTACAGAAACACTTAATTGAACTGACCACAAAGGAAGCTCAGAGACTTCTATACGAAGGGCGCCATATAGATGTGATCCCAGCAGCTACACATGCCTTATCTTTCAGTATTGATGTATATGGGCTGACATCTGTGGAGTTAGTGCTAGTATACCTCATGCTAGCTGAAGCCAACATTGGTAAGAGTTAGCAATTCATGGAAGCAATGTCTGAGAACTATAATAATGAGTCTTTCACAAGAGTAGATCGTATGACTCAGGCTAGATATCTGTGTATCATAAGAGTTCAGATCCTGTTTCAGTACTGGTTGTGCAGACATTCAGACTCTCAAACATGACTCCTTTAACCCAGTACAAAATGCTGTGCTCCTAAACATGATGTTGCAAAGGGGGTGTGGGAGGGGGGGGGCGATAGGCCAGACCTGAAACTGCAGTCAGAAGATTAAGGATTCTGATTGGTCACTTTATAGTGGCAAGCAAAGACCAAGGCAAAATGGCTGCATGCAGCAGACCTTTACCACATACAGTGCCTTGCAAAAGTATACACCCCCTTTGCATTTTTCAGGTTTTGTTGCCTCACAACCTGGAATTAAAATGGATTGTTTGGAGGTGTGCATCAATTCATTCACAGAACATGCCTACAACTGTGAAGTTTTGTTTTTTTTATATTGTGAATCAAACAACATTTAGGACAACGTAACAGAAAACTTCAGCATGCATAACTATTCACCCCCCTAAAGTCAGTACTTTGTCGAGCCACCTTTTGCGGCAATTACAGCTGCAAGTCACTTTGGATAAGTCTATGAGCTTGCCACATCTTGCCCCTGGGATTTTTGCCCATTCCTCAAGGCAAAACTGCTCCAGCTCCTTCATGTTGGATGGTTTCTGCATGTGAACAGCATTCTTCAAGTCTGACTACAGATTCTCAATTGGATTGAGATCTGGGCTTTGACTAGGCCATTCCAACACATTTAAATGTTTCCCCTTAAACCACTTAATTGTTGCTTTAGCAGTATGCTTTGGGTCATTGTCCTGCTGGAAGCTGAACCTCCGTCCCAGTCTCAAATCACAGGCAGACTGAAACAGGTTTTGCTCAAGAATATCCCTGTATTTAGCACCATCCATCTTTCCCTCGACTCAAATTAGTTTCCCAGTCCCTGCTGCTGAAAAACATTCCCACAGCATGATGCTGGCACGATCAAGTTTTACTGCGGGATGGTGTTCTTGGGGTGATGGGATGTGTTGGGTTTGCGCCAGACATAGCGTTTTCCTTGGGGGCCGAAAAGTTAAATTTTAGTCTCATCTGACCAGAGCACCTTCCTCCATACATTTGGGGAGTCGCCCACATGCCTTTTGGCAAACTCAAATCGTGTCTTCTTATTTTTATCACCTTGTAATGGTTTTTTTCTGGCCACTCTTCCATAAAACCCAGCTCTATGGAGTGTACGGTTATTGTGGTCACATGCACAGATACACCAGTCTCTGCTGTGGAACTCTGCAGCTCCTTCAGGGTTACCTTTGGTCTCTGTGCTGCCTCTCTGATTAATGCCCTCCTTGCCCGGTCTGTGAGTTTTGGTGGGCGGCCCTCTCTTTTCAGGTTTGTTGTGGTACCATGTTTTTTCCATTTGATGATGATGGATTTGATGGTGCTCCGGGGGATCATCAAAGATTTGGATATTTTTTTATAACCCAACCCAGAATTGTACTTCTCAACAACTTTGTCTTCATGGTATGATGCCTCTTGCTTAGTGGTGTTGGGCCTTTCATTTCACTAATTATGTGACTTCTGAAAGTAATTGGTTGGACCAGAACTTTTGAGGGGCTTCATAGCAAAGGGGGTGATTACATATGCACATGTCAATTTTGTGAATTTTATTTATAAAGATTCTTTTTTATATATACTATATTTTTCTCATTTCACTTCACCAAATTAGACTATTTTGTAGAGATCCATCACATAAAATTCAGATAAAAAAAAAAAATTACAGGTTGTAATGTAACAAAAAAGGTAAAAAGCCAAGGGAGTGAATACTTTTGCAAGGCACTGTAACTGTCCCAACTTGCTCTTTGATTGAGGTCCATTATGTTAATTTATCAAAATGTTAGGGCTCTCATCACTGTCAAATGAAAACCTGGGATAATCATGTGAGTGGCGGTTTGCATAAGTCATAAAATCTACCCCATACTAACTTTTAGGTAAAAGGTGAAATAGTTCTAAGAACCTGTTCATAAAGGATCCTGTTACTTTAGAGATTTTGAATGACAGGAAGTATTGTGAGTTAAAAAAAATTGAGTTTGGAAAAAGGGAACTATCCTAGAAAAATTGGGACACTATGGGGGGTATTCAGTTGGCGACAAAAATCCCTGCGGGACGGGGAAAGGCTGTCCCAATTTAGGCAGGACAGTCACGTGGGCTTTTAATGCTGCCGTGAACTGGATAGAAGATTGGGAGGTATGCCCCGATCATTGCTGCTCTGCACAGTTACGCTCTCTTCTTGTGTGCACATTTTGTATCTGGTGGAAGGGGTCATGTTGGAGGGTCTAAAAATGGACAGCACAGCATCTGTGGGACCATAAAATAAGATTAGCAAAGCACTGCTAGTGGAAATGCAGAGGAATATCAATAATTTGTTTAACTAATGTTTATGTTATTTTCTAATCTATTTAAATGTATTTTCATGTCAGATAAACTTCTATAGCACTATTTTTTAATTCTTATGAATATATTGGACCTTATTCAGAGCTGTATGCAAATGTAATGGTAAAACGTGGCCAGAGGACAAAGTCACATTTTATGATGTATCCTTAGTTCGCTGCAGATGTGAAATGTGAACAATTCTGCATAGGTAGAAAATGCGCCTCCTTCCCCATGCAAGTGACATTAGTAGATGCTACTGGGGTACGATAGAAGGTGTGGCTTGGCTGCGTCAACAAAAGAGTGTCAAAATCACAGTACACAATACAGTAAATTGGTGGAGAGTGCAGATAATAGGTATAGTTCTATTGGAGCATGCAAGATACTAATTGAACAAGTTACAAACTTAATTAGTGTTACTTGTGAAAACAAAACAGAAACAAACAACTTAACATATGTGCAGCTTTCCTCTCCCAAACAGAGTAATAATTATACTTTTCTTTTTTTAAAACAAATATTCAGTACACTTTAATCTTGCTGTTAAACCACAGTTGTAGCAGTTATTCCTGCAAGTCATGTT